>MNCI01015796.1:690569-723812 GCA_015680685.1 Gnetum montanum | reverse complement strand
AAAAAAATCACATACCTCAGACTTGCTTAACCATACACCGTGACACTTACAAGCAAGCCTGGGAAGACAACGAACGATTAACCCCAAGTGTTTCTTGTGGTGTTAAGGCATTTAGTCTGCGGAGTTTGACCGGATCGCGCGTGCATGCTCGTATTCATATGGTTGAGTGTAGGGGTACCTCGCCACTCATCAACATCAGAAAAGGATATTAGACATGGAGACCCAAGAATTAAAATAGAAAATCAAGAAGAAGAAGCAAACACATTTGGATCCTCCAAATTGGAAATACCTTTAAGTCCAGATGAAGATACATCTCTAAATGATTCAAATGAGACTACCACCAATGTTAGATGTGCTACCACATGATTAATTAAATCAATAATAGTGATATATGGGAAATTGATGGTGTATAACTAGGGAATTATGTAGTCCATCTTTCAAATGTACAACCATAAGATTAGTCATGGGGGAGATGCTCCATCCTGGTTCAAGAACTAATAAGTGTTTTTCACCTTTTATGTTTTATAATTTTTAATCATTTTCCTATTTCTTCCAAAATCTTCTAATTCTTTATATGTTTTCTATTTCTTCATATTTTTCTTTTCTTTATATTTTTGTCTTTTCTTAAGTCATTTCTTTTATGTTTTATGAATGTCTTTTATATTTCTATTAATAATATTGCCAAGTCATGATGCAAAATTCAACACTATGTGTTGGGTTTTTGTGCTATACTATCAAGATGATTGGGTAAGTAATTATGTAAAGTAGTGAGACCACCTCATCCATCCCTTTAGATCTCTGAATAAAAGGTCTGTTCATGGAAACGATTTGGTTCTTATTTCATGAAACTAAAATTAATCAATGATCATTGTGTTTTAAAAAAAGAGGGATGACCAAGTGGGAATGGTAAGGGTGTGACCTTAAGGAAGAAAAAACAATAATGGAAATTCAAAGCATACCCCTTAAACATAATCATAGACTACAAGCATTGGTTATGGGGCTGGAAAGACACATTACACATGCCTAAAGATGCATCTCTAACTAAGGCCCTTCCTTCCTTCTTCTCTTTTTAAAGTGATGATTGTTCTTTGAGGTGGTTTTGGACTCATGGTGGTTGGCTAGAAGAAACACATCAATGTGAGGTTACTGTTCATAGTATGAACTTGGTTTGATCTTGGAAGAATAGGTATGCTAATTATTTTAATCACATTTTTCACAAGAACCTATTATGGACATGGTCAAGTAACTTACATTCTAATCTCTACAATCCCTTCTCATTTCATTATTCACCTCATTGTTGCATACAATTATAAGCCTTTTGGTTTTGTGTAGTATAGTGCAACATCCCAACCACAGTAGTTGTGTGTTTTTTGGAATGAAAGAATGGTTTACGTTTAACTTCTTGGGTGCCCATAGACATCTATAGAAGTTTTTATGAAAGGGCATTATGGTAAGAGCCTGCTTTGGGAAGGATCCACTTGCATAACTTTTGTTGAACATGGCTTTAAACTAACCTTCACATCTTGTAGAACATCAATGACAATTTCTTTGAATTTATGCATAATTATGGGACTACTTATTATCACTTTCAATTACCCTTTTACTTTTTCCTACTCTTCTATTAAAATATTCTTCAACTTCAATATTTCTTGGCCATCTCCTGAATCAGACCTTTGGTTTCAATTGTTTGAAAACTTGTGTGCTTCTAGAGTTATGCTTATTAGTCATGGGGGCTAGGGATGTCTACCTTGAAATTTTGAAATTTTTCTAACATCCTATTTTTGATGGTAAGTAATAGTAATTGATCAAAATAATGTAAACAACTTGATGATTTTAGTTACCTCATAGCCTTGGTCATAGTATGCTATCATCACCTTGTGCTTGAATGAAAACTAGGGGATCTAAAAAGGGTTAATACTAAAGGAAAATTTACCAAAACTAACGTTGATCCTTTGATGACTATAGGTAATGCTAAAAGAAATGCCTAATGAAGAAGGTCTTTTTCCAAGCATGGAAATGAAGCCAAGAGAGGGACAACAGAAGATATGTCCATGGTCAAATCGTAGCACATACAATATAGTAGCTCAAGCATCACATGTTTACTAGATCCATGGGATGATGAGAAGAAATTTCAGTCCATCCTTCAAGAATGTTGCACATAACCAGAGAAACATTGACATAATAATATAGGTTGGAAGTCTGCCACCACTACCAACAACAAGAAGAATCATCTTCAGTGGATTCTTAAAGACCATTGTAAATTTTTTAATCTTCAATGTTTGTTTAGTCTTTTTGTCACTCTATCATTTTGTATACATCCACTAGAATAAAATTTTGTAATGCAACACTCAATTTTTTATGTCTATTTTTTCTTGTTTTATTATGTTAAAAGCTAGTCAATAATTCCATACCTTCCCAATTTTGTAAAGAACTTGAAAATGAGTTATCATTTAGTTGTGGGGGTATGATGAAATATGGTCTGTTGTTTCAATTGGGCATCATCGACTAGGCCCTATCGACATGGTTTGTTGTGTCGACTAGGCCTCATCGATGTAGTCTATTACATCGATCCACCCTATTGATGCAGTGCCTATTTTCCTATATAAATAGGCACTCACAACCATGTTTATGTAATTCTTTGGTCAATAGAGTAGCCGAACTCTTGAAGTTTTATATGAGTGCCCATAGTGTGGATTTGAGTTAGTTGTACAATGTCTTATTTAAGTGGCAATGTACCTAGACACATTCCATGAATGTCAATAAGATTGAGATTGATTATTATTCATTGTAGCACTTTGACTTTAAATTTACTTTCCATGTAATTTACATTTCATGTACTTAGTTAATATTTATGTTTCCATGCATATTAATGAATGGGTGAAATGAGTGTGACCAATTTTTAGCATAAACACGTACTGGCTTGGTAATCCAAGTAGTGTTATTGCTTGGTTCACCTAGTAGCATAGTACTTGGTAATCCCGTTGGTGGATATGTGGATTCAGGATGTGTACAACAAGCTGGGAAAAAGAACTCATCGCCTGCAGGCTAGTTTAGATTTTATTTTCCATTGTTAATTAGTTTAAATAATTGGTTTCTTTATTATCATTAGGAGTAGTGTAAGGCCGCAACAACATCAAGAATCATATGCCTCACTTTGGACTAACCATATGTGACAAGCTACAACTAGTCCAAGTGGGAAGACAATGAACTATGATCAAGGCATAATGATTTAGATGCCACAACTAGTCCCATCCACAAAATTTGACTAGATTATGCATGAACACTTATGATTCGTATGGTTGAACATAGGGGGTACCTCACCGCTCATCAAAAACCATCACATAATTGTTTGATGTACTTGGAAATGCTCTTCATTGCAACCTATGCTTCATCCTTCTTTACAAGTTTAGCTTCTAGCAAATTTTCCTGAAGAGATTAATGGGTCATTTCATCTTGCCATTCTTTTTCCTTCCTCTGCATGCATAAAACAAGTTTAAGATTATGAATGAAAAGATCAAATGAAGTGAAAAGGAAGAAAGAAAAAGAAGAGCAAGAACTCACTTGAAGTTGATCATTCTTAACTTGAAGAATTCATTCACAAGTTAGTTGATAACATTCAAGATATGTGGAACTATGTAATTATCCTAAGAGTTGTTCCATATTTTTAACAACTTTTGGAACATCCTTGGGAATTAGATAAAATGAGGATGTAGCACTAGCTTACACTAGTTCATAATCTCCTTTGAAGTTGAAAGATCTATACTCCCTCATGAGGTACATCTCCTCATGAATGGAATATGATGTATTTCTTGTAATCCATTGACCAAGATTCCAAAAAAGAACAAGTTCTTCTTCAATAGTGACCACCATCTATCCTAGTAAGAAGGAAGAACACATGATGGTGATTGAAGGAGTTACCGAAATGGATCCATGAACTAAAGCCAACACAACCTATGGTAAAGAATCCCTTATCAGGGTTACATGAGAAGAGGTAATAAGTGGTGATCTTGATGGAGGAGTGGAGGTCTGTTCAAATATTGTATATGTGATGGTATCTCTTCCCAACTCTTGGATGAAGTACCTTCAACCCAAAGAGATCTACAACACAAAATAATGAACATGAACTCAACATTACACAAGAAGAAGAAAGAGAAGGGAAGTATTTAAAATTTAGATATAATCAAATTTTTCTTGAGCTCCTTTCCTTTATCTTTCTATTTGGTGCTATCCTTTTATTATTTGATACTCTCCTTTTGTTTGGAGCTTAAAATTACTGAGTTACTAGAACCTTGCCAAGTATCTTGTTTCTATAAAAATAAAAATTTATGAGAAAAAAATATACAAGGTAAAAACAATAAAGTAGGACATTAAATAAGGATATCTAAACCTTAGAATTGAGCTCTATCTCAACCAAATTTTCCCTTGAAGTTGACTGTTCTCTTTCAAAATTCTGAGCACCTTTCATTGGTACACCTTCCATTGGTTCATTCTGTAGCCTAAATTGCACCACCAATGAATACATAAAAATACATAATTAACAAACAAGTATAATAAAATATATAAATATATATAAAAAATACCTCATTGATTTCTTCTAGATTTTGGGCTTTTTTAAAAGCCCTTTGACCTTTCTTTACATCCTTAATCTGACTCCTCAGAATTCTCTCTTCTTTAAGGAACTTGGGATGTAAACTAGGATTGAAACAACTAAGAAGATTGGTTGAATCACTATAACTTAAAATTAAAGACATGATAATGGGTACATAATATATAGTGTAAGGGTTTTGAAAATTTTTCTTGGTGGTAGCAACACATTTCATGATGAGATGTAGGGTAAGAAAAAAAAAGGATAATGACCAGTCATAAACCTTGTCAAATTTGGCACCATGGAGAATGTAGATGGATTAGGATCTAACATAGGAGTGGTGTGGATGTGATAAAAATTTACTATTAATAAATTAACATAATTCAAAATTAATTTCATTAATAAAATCACCAAAATAAAATTAACTTTGGTGGATAGCAAAATCATGAACATAATCAAACAACTCTTCTTGACAAAACATGTGAAACTTAGGAGAGAAAATAGAAGGGATTAAAAGATTCTTCCCTAAGTAAAATTGATCGAATATTGGTTGGAGTAATCACTAATGGTCCAAAGGTCACTTGTGTAGGAAAACTTTTAGTTTTAATATAGAAATTACACCATATTATCAAATTTTTACAATATGATGCTTTAAAAATAGAAAAGATAAGAAGCTAAGACAATCTTGAGGTTGTGAGATATTGAAATTCCTCCACTCCAAGTAAGTTATGCACAAAATTAGAAGCAACAATTGCATTATTTTGATGCAAAAGAATAGGCACTAATTTATAGCTACCTAAAGGAGCTTGTACTTGAGAAGAATCTTGAGAAGGATGCTTAGGAGCCATGATGTGACTTGTAGAAATCTTTCAATATTTCTAATAATTCTATGCTATGGGAAAACACTTCTTCTCTCATGTATTTATGGAAGAAACCAAGAACCTTAGTTGGTAAAAAAGAGGTAGTATCAACCTAAGCTAATTATAATTAATTAAAGCTATCACTTATTTTTTATAATTTTGTGCTTAGAAGGGTAGACAAAATGGTATTATCTCTATCTAAATGTGCAATACTCTTCGAGATGATTCCAATGGTATCAATTTTATTGAAATCTGACTTACAATTTGAGAGATAAGGGGTTTCTTAGGTTGTGTGTGATTATTAAAATTGAAATATTTCTTAAATTTTAAATTTAAATTTACTTGAAAGAAAGGGAAGTGGAAGGTCATGCGTTCAAATCCAATCATTGATTTGAAGATATTTTTTAATTAATTAAAAAAATAGAATAATAATAATAAATTTTTAGAGCCATGAACCTAACCCAAATGGCTAGGGCCCATGCCATTGCTCTAGGATGGCCACATCATTGCAGCTAGCCCATGCCATAGTGTTGAGATGGTCATGTTGTTGCAGCTAATTCATGCTGCAGCAATGGGATAGCCATGTTGTTGCAACTAGCCAAACAACATTGCAAGGCCTACTACATAATGTCCTGGTAGGTCAGCTACAAGTTGGATAAGCAAAAATGATCCTATTCTACCACACTGCTACTACACTTAGCGTTGCATTGTTATCATTCATCCTTCACTGTGCTATCTATCCTCCACCATGCCATGTACTCATCCTATGAAATCATCTTCCATGCTTCCTTTCATGCTCCTCCTATTCCTAGCACCACTATCTACCAATGTTGGGAATCATCACTCCCTCTGACACATCACAAATACCACTAATACCTGGAATCATTGTCCTCTCTAGTGCATTGCAGACATCATTGGTGTCAAGAGTCATCATCTCCTTTGAGGCACCATGAACATTGCCACGGTTGGAAATCATCACCTCCTATAGCATAATGCAGATACCATCGGTATCGATAATCGTCATCCCCTCTAATGCACTATGGATATTGCCAACATCTAGAATCATCGTTCCCTCTAATGTACTATAGACACTACTGGCACCAAAAATCATTGCTTCCTTTGGTGCCACTACAAGGAAATCCTCACCCACCTCTACATCATGTCAATCTTTGGTGCTCCTAGATTACATAGGCCTTGCAAGGGTCATGCAAGATCCAACAACAGACATGTGAGAAACTTCAACCTCTACCCACCATCGTCATCACTCTTCTTACGCATCGTACTTACCACTCATATACCCTCATAGCTGCTACCATCATCCCCACTCTTACCATTATCCCTATCCTTATCCTCAGTGATGAGAAACCTTTTCTGTCAATTGTTGAAGAATTCAAATTTTCCATCAACTAATGGAGAATTCAAAATTTTCATTAATTATAAAGAAGAATGTTAGTTTAAATTTAGGAATGCAAAAAAATATTTAAAAAGAGAATTTGATGTCATGGTAGCAAGTAAGATGAAATTTCTCAATTAAGTATGCTCATCTTGGATTAGTACTAGCATGGGTGACCTCTCAGGAGGTCTTGAAAAACATAATTTTTTTCAACTTAATAATAACCATAAATTACAATTTTAAAGTCTATTTTTAACTAAACAAAAAACTTTTCCAACAAATTTAAACCTTCAAAACACCACTGAATGATTAGATTTAACTTTCTAACAATGGAAAATTAGTTTTAAGCCATCATTTATGATCTTGAAACAATTAGGATTCTATTGTTAGGTAAACTTCATGATAGTTCTAACCTCTCATGGAATAAATTAACTATCTTGAGACCCATAAAGAGAACCATAGAGGCCAAGGATTGCCAACACGTTTGATTTCTTCAACTTACTAGTGTCTAGAACTCGAATATTTGGATAACTAAAAACCATAAATAGCCTTCAAAGTAACATATCTTGGCCTTCACACTCTTTCAAAGCCTCTGATGACCTTGTAGTAGTAAAATGTGGAATGAAAATCAGCCAAATTCCATTGCCACCTTAGGACTACACTAGGAATCACATCGACTATGCTGGCCACTTCCTTAGCTACTAACAGGTTGTGTGTTGTTATCTCATAGGAATTTTATAATGTTGGTGGCCCCAATAGTTTAGTTGATGATGATGATGATGCACTGCCACCTTCTACTCTAGATTCCCCCTTGGCACCATCAAATTCATGATGCCATAGTCTTCATTATTTTTTTTTTAGTTTATGCTTGACATTATATGGCTTATGTCAACCAACACTTGACTTGTAGACATTTCAGTATTTATGATTGATAGTTTGAACATTTATGTCACACAATGTGATCATGACTATGTTATTTTATTTTAAGATGTTTTAAATTTTAAGTTTTCAATTTTGGTTTTGGCTATATATTTTGTTGATTTCTTTATCATTTTAAGGTTCTATGGTTATAAGCATTGAAATTATCTATGTGAGATATGGTTACGTTGGCTATGTTGAGAACTATAAGATTATGAATAGGTAAGGGTTACTTGCCATTTTTTTTGTTTAATAAAAGAAAAGGCATGACAAGCTATACATTTATCACCATTTTAAGGCCATGATGGGCAACAATGCTAGTTTAGAATCTTAGCAAACTGTAATGCCAATTTAAAGTCTTAGCGAACTACGATGTTGGTTTAAGGCCTTGATAGACCATAGGTTTGACAATTTTAGGCCATGGTAGGCCCTTAAAGTTATATATATATATATATTATTTTTTAAAATTTTTATGATTTTTTCCAATTTTGCGATTTTTTTTATAAGGATTTATTCATAAAAGTAACATAAAAGAAAGGTTGTAATTCAAAAGTAAAATACAAATGATAGTATAAATCTAGGCTACTTGCATGAATAGTAAATAAAATGCACAAACAAGTGTAACAAATTGGCAAAGAGAAGCTAAGCTACATGGCTATTTGCTATATGGTTATAGGGACATGGTGCGGAAGATTTAAGGGATACTTCATTTGTGTAGAATTTTCCTAATTTTTGAAAGATTAGGGAATGAGTAAGGTTTACTCTACATAATTTTGTATTTGCCATCACCTTCACTAATGATGTTAAATTGGAGTTCATCCCATGATGCATCTTGCTACCCATTGTTGTTGTTTTTGGTCTTTTACTCTCTCTTAGGTTGTTGGATTTCATGATTGGGAGTTTCTTCTTGAAACTCCACTTTGGACCCCTACTCTATGTCCACATTGTTAATAGCTAGGGGCACTACGTTATCACCATGAATGATGATCTCACCTCCCTCATAAGGAAGGTGAATCTCTTGGTGAAGATGAATCTTCCATGGACTATGCTGGGGGAGACCTCAACTATGGTGGCCAACATAGTCCTAATGTAGTTGAGTAAGAGATGAAGATCAAAAGACAAAAATATCCTCCAAAATGACACACTTTGAAATCCAAAGTCTCCAACAAGCTTGAAAAGAATGAAAACTAATCAAAAATGGAATAATTTCTACTCCCACCTTCACACTATGCTAGGGATGGCTAGGACTATGTTGGCTAGCATAGTTCTAGTGTAGGTGGATGAGGATGAATAACTAAAAACCATAAATAGCCTTCAAAGTAACATATCTTGGCCTTCACACTCTTTTGGAGCCTCTGGCAACCCTGTAGTAACAAAATGTGGAATGAAAATCATCCAAATTTCATTCCCACCTTAGGACTACACTAGGAATCACCTCGACTATGCTGGCTAATGTAGTTCTAGCATAGTTGATGAGAATCAGAATTAAAAAAAGGAAAAATTGACCTCCAAAGTGTCATATCCCATCCTTTACACCTTCCTGAAACCATTGATGATTATAAACTTTTAATATGTGGAATGAAAATTAGTCAAAATACATTTAAAACTTAGGACTATGATGGGGAAGCTTGAAACTATGTTGGCCAGTGTAGTTGCAACATAGTTCCCTTGTAAGAACTCCAAAATAGGTCATGTTCATGTTAAATCAGCTTCCCAATAAATCATCTTAGCTCCAAAACCCTATCGCAAAATCCAGAGACCACTAAACCTTGTAAACCAAGTCAAAAATCATAAAAACCCATCCTAAAACCCTCAAATACATTAGGACTATGTTGGCCAATGTAGTCCAAGGGTGTAGGATTAATTCAAAACCAAAAAAACCATCAAAATTGACCATCTTGAGTCTCAAATCCTAGTTTTGAATACCAGTGACCCAAGATACTAAAAAACTAGTCGATCAGTCATGAAATTTAATCAAAATTCAAAATTCATCTTTGACTACATTGGAGTAGGCCTAGACTATGTTGCCTAGCATAGTCCTAGTGTAGTCATAGTTCTAGATTGGTTTGACCGATGATGTGACACTCCAAATAGCCCAAACACTTGACTTGAAAATCCATAACCTTGTTTGGCCTTACCCAACTACAATTTCACCTCATTTTAATCTTGGAAATGCTAGGTTTCCTCCATCTACACTAAGGCCAAGCTCAACTATGCTAGCTAGCATAGTTAAAATGTGAAATAGTGATTTCAATATCCAAACAACTTTTGACCTTTTGGTATGCTAAAATCCTAAGGAAAATAGAGAACATAGAATGTTGTGAAATGTGATGATTTTGTAGGGCATGAATGAGAACTCAAGAAATGAGATTTACAAAGTGATATCAAAACAGAGACTACTTGGTCAAGATGAGAGCATAAATAAAAATGAAGGCTACTAGTCAAATGAAGATGCTTCGAGGATTGGGAAGAAGACAATTTGACAAGATGAAGCCTCAAAATACAAAGTATAAAAATTGAGAAGATTTCTACTATTTTTAGGAGATGTCTCCATTGTAGAAGAGACATCCCACTTGTGAAGGAGACATCTCTTAAGAATTGAAGTTAATTTTAGAGGGGCATCCCAATCTCGAAGGAGATGTCTACACAAGTATTTAGATAGCCGTTGCATAAATTCCAAGGTGCATTTGAAAACACCAAGGCTATAAGAAAACTTCAATCTCTTAAGTATTGGGCAAGCATTGTCAACATCTAAGCAATCATTATCTATTATATTCTATTATACTTGGGCACTTTATTTATCATATCATTTGCTTGATTTTTTGTAGAACTATGTTTCATAGTACAAGGACTTTTAATTTAAGTTACACTATTTCCTTGTGTTTTTCTCTCTCTTGTAGCTCTACAAGGTTGATGTGCCTCTTATAAGAAGGAATCATCATTGTGCTTGTAAGGATCCTACAAGATTCAGTGTTTGTGCAGTGTCAAAACACTCTGAAGTGGAACTTAATTTGTAAATTTTATGGGATTCTTGAAACCACATTCTAAGCTTGTTGAGACCTTGTGTGATTAAGTGGTTTCCCAAAAATGAAACATTTTTGTGCAGAGCTCAAAGCTTACACAAGGTGTAGTACCCTTCAAACCACATTTTAGAGAAACAAGTATAAAGGTGTGCAAGGATTATACCCTCCAAGTGTGGATGTACCTAAGTTGGAAATCCACATAAAATTTTAGTGTGGCTTATATGGTTGTTCAATTTGTGATTTGGAAACTTATTCATCCCCCTTCTATGTTCTCAATCCTTCAGTGGTATTAGAGCTTGGTACTCTTTCATTCGATGTCAACTTTCAAGAGTGAACTATGAAAGGGATATCTTGCACAAAGACACCAATGTTTGAGGGATTTAACTTTGCCTACTGGAAGGAAAGGATGCAATTTTTCTTCAAGTCTATGGAGTTTGAAGTATGGGAGTCCATCCTCAAAGGCTACACGCTACCCATTCATTCCACAACAAAGGTGATCAAGCCTCAGAGCAAGTGGACACAAGAAGAAAGAGATACACTTATGCATGTTTCTAAAGAAAAAAATTATTTATATTATTCATTGAATAAATATGAATTTAATAGAGTTTCTAGATGTAAAACACCCAAAACATTTTAGCAAACTTTAGAAGCTACCTTTGAGGGAACATCAATAGTTAAGCAATCTAAGGTTTTAGTTTTGCAAAGTGAGTACGACAAGCTCAAAATGAGAGAAGGTGAAAAGATAAAAGGTTATGTCCCTATGGCAAATAATCTAGTTGTGAAAATCATTAATATAGGAAAGGACTTTCCTAGAAGTGATGTAATAATAAAAATGATTATGACTCTACAATCAGAATTTAGAGCTAATGTTATAGCCCTGGAGGAGATTAGAGATTTTTTAGTTTTAAAATTTAAAGAACTCCAAAGTGCTCTTATTGCTTATGAAATGAACCTTGTAAGAGAAGGGAAAATAAAAGATATAGCCAAAACCTTCAACAATGCTTATAACCATAAAACCTTAAAATGATAAAGAAATCAAAAATATATATAGCCAAAACCAAAATTGAAAACTTAAAATTTAAAAAATCTTAAAATAAAATAACATAGTCACGATCACATTGTGTGACATAAATGTTAAAACTATCAATCATAAATACTGAAATGTCTACAACTCAAGTGTTGGCTGACATAAGCCATACAATGTCAAGCATAAACTAAAAAAAACAATGAAGACTATTCCATCATTCATTTGATGGTGCCAAGGGGGCATCTGGAGTAGAAGGTGATAGTGCATCATCATCATCATCAACTAAACTACTGGGGCCGCCAACATTATAAAATGCCTATAAGATAACAACACACAACCTGTTAGTAGCTAAGGAAGTGGCCAACATAGTCAAGGTGATTCCTAGTGTAGTCCTAAGGTGGCAATGGAATTTGGCTGATTTTCATTCCACATTTTACTACTACAAGGTCACCAGAGGCTCTGAAAGAGTGTGAAGGCCAAGATATGTTACTTTGAAGGCTATTTATGGTTTTTAGTTATCCAAATATTCAAGTTCTAGACATTGGTAAGTTGAAGAAATCAAACGTGTTGGCAATCCTTGGCCTCTATGGTTCTCTTTATGGGTCTCAAGATAGTTAATTTATTCCATGAGAGGTTAGAACTATTATGAAGTTTACCTAACAGTAGAATCCTAATTGTTTCAAGATCCTAAATGATGGCTTAAAACTAATTTTCCATTGTTAGAAAGTTAAATCTAACCATTCAATGGTGTTTGGAAGGTCTAAATTTGTTAAAAAAAATTTTTGTTTAGTTAAAAATAGACTTTAAAATTGTAATTTATGGTTCTTATTAAGTTGAAAAAATTTCATGTTTTTCAAGACCTCCTGAGAGGTCACCCATGCTAATACTAATCCAAGATGAGCACACTTAATTGAGAAATTTCATCTTAATTGCTACCATGACATCAAATTCTCTTTTTAAATATTTTTCTTCATTCCTAAATTTAAACTAACATTCTTCTTTATAACTAATGAAAATTTTGAATTCTTCAACAATTGACAAAAAAGGTTTCTCATCACCGAGGACAAGGATAGGGATAATGGTAAGAGTGGGGATGATGGTAGTAGCTATAAGGGTGTAGGAGTGGTAAGTACAATGTGTAAGAAGAGTGATGGCGATGGTGGGCAGAGGTTGCAGTTGCTTGCATGTCCTTCGTTGGATCTTGTACGACCCTTGCCAAGGCCTATGTAATCAAGGATCTATGATGTGGTGAAGTTGTTCCCTTTGAGAATAACCATGGCTAGGGCATCAATGTAAAAGAGAATAGTATCTACCCATGGTAACATCCAAGAGTTCATGTGTTCCCTATGTTCAGCCTTAGATTTTCCTTCTCAAATTAGACACTCTAGATTATGTCTAGTATTTTTCATTAAATAGCTCAAGCATTGTACTCTATTGGCAAATAGATTTTGACTCCAAAGATTGGTACCAACTTTCAGCTTCTTTAATCAGTGTCCTAGGAAATAGCTTGAGCTTTTGCCAATCATTTTGAATGTTCTATAAGACACAGGCATCATAGAAACCTTGTAGATGTGTTTGTGGATTAGAGTTATATCCCCCCTCAAATCTTGGAATATTGTTCATATCTAAGCACTTGATCTAACTACCTCTATAATGTTAAGCATGCTTCAAGTTGCTAACAAAGGCTCATCATCATCATAATTTTGTTGTTGTCGATGATGTCCTCGGTTACCCCTTTGATTATTGTGGGCATGACAATTAGTATTATTGCCTCGAAGGTCACCTCCATCACAGTTGTTCCTTTTGCAACATCTTTTAGAATTAGAAGAGGAAGAAGAAGTAGATGCAAATGAAAATAAAGAAGAGGGAGGAGGATTACCTCCACCATGAAATATACCAACTTCCCCTTGGGTATCAAGGCCACATTCGTTACATTTTGTATCATCTTGATGCTTGTTTGATCCCTTGCCTTAACTACCATCTTTCCTTGAACCTGAATTGTGGATTGTAGAATACAAATTCAAGGTCACATCTTCATCACCAGTAACAAAGGGTAGAGATCTTCATGCTAAGAGCCCTTAGAGGTAGGGTTCTCATTATCATCTTGGTTTAGTAGGAATAATGGATTAGTGAACCATTTTCCCTTAACATCCTCATGATGCCTCTCCTAATGTCAATCTCACATGGGTTTAGTTTCAGTGGGATGGTAGTCTTGATAGTTGTAGTCTTGCACAACATATTATTCTTAAAGATCATGAATACCTAACTTCTTAAGAGTTTGAGGTAGCATCACAGGCATAGATCAATTGGGGACATTATGATGTTACCCTCCATATCATGCCATCACAGTTGCTCATCCTAATATAGGTTAAAGGTGAAGTCTGATACATACTCATTTGGATGAGTATATATCCTAATAAGGGTTTCTAGGGAACATCATGTAAGGGTGAGGGTTGTAGTGCCTACATGCTTCTTAGTTGGGCCTGTACAACCCATCATTGGGCCTATGCAGCTCAGGCAGGCCTATGTGGCTCTTGGAGGCTGCATGGCCTACAAAAAGAATTTCTTTTTAATTTAATTAAAATGTTAGGTAGTGCATGGAGGCACACACAGTGGTAGGCAATGGTAATGTTACAGAAAATGACAACACATGCAAAAAATTTGGGTAGCAACAATAGTGCTATGCTCGAGGGTGTGTATGGCGCACAAGGTAGCAGTAAGCGAGTGAGCATTAGTAATAAGCATGGGCAGGAAATGGGTGAGGATGACAACATTGGTTAAGGATAGTGAGCTAAGGGTGGTGGCTAAGGGCAATAGCCTTTGGAAGTAAGGGGTAGCATGTCCTTGATGACCAATGCAGCCCTCACTGGCAAAGTAGGCATCACAATAGTTACAGCACATGATGTGATGACATGAGAGGTGGTTAGGCTAGTAGTAGAAGGAACAAGTAGGTAGTCATAGTGAAGATTGGTGCTGCTCTGTAGGTCTTACAAGGCCAACGCAACCCCAAGTAATGTGGTGTGTGCATATTTTATTTTATTATATTTGTGTTTTTTATTTTTTAAAATTATTATTTATTTATTTTATTATTATTTTAAATTTCTACAAGTGAGGTGCACAAAAGAAGGCAAATGATCTTGCAAGCAGCAAGCAATGTCAACAAATGTCATTGCATTGTCAAGGCAATCAATTCGAGGCCCCCAAAATTTGTGACTTGCTTAGTGTTTTTTTTTTCAACTTTTTAATATTATTTTATTCTACCTTGTCTCAATGATTAACATTGTGGTTCAGTTGATGACAAAGTGTGAGTTCAGTTTGAATAAAGAGAGATTCTAGGTTTGATTCCCAACTGTAACATTTTGATTTTTTTAAATAAAAAAATAATTTAATAGTATTTAATTTAATAATTTAATAATATATTATTTTTCTTAATGCACCCATAATAAGAAAATTAAAATAACAATATCTCTCAAACCATAAGTTAGATTAGGAAAAAATTTGTATACTTCTCATTCAAGCTAAGATTTATTTACTTAACATCACTTGCAAGCTTGTTCTTAATATCATCTTAGAACAAAAGAAACATCTCATGACTCTCAACATGTTAGATTAAAATAAAAGAGTAGTTCTAATAATGAATGAACTTCACAAGAACTATACTAAACAACATCATTATGTTAGAAGATGATGTGTAGAATTACAACCTAGAGTAAGGTTTTCTAATAGAATCCGATGCATAAAATTTTAGAAACTATAAGAAGGGCCTTATATTGTACACTCTACCTTCAATTTTGAAGCCATAAAAATTTATCATCCTAATTAACTAGACAAACTAATTTTGATGAATACATAATAGGTCAACAATTTAAGGATCTCCACATAGCTAGGAACTTAAATGACACCTCTACCTATGGTTTGTCCCATTATATATTTTGTATCTTTTCCCTCAACCTTAGTCCTAGGGGAGATACCAATATGTTATAATATCTTATGAGGATTGATTTTATACTTATTTGCTTTACAATGTTCTTTTAATTTACCTTTCTTACAATCTTCCTTGTTCTTTGGAATTTTGATTTCTGATGAATCTTATTGTTTATTTTAATTTTTTTTTGACTTACTTTCTATATTAAATTATATGCTTTTCAATAAAATTTTTCTTTTTATGTAAAAGACCAAGTTATTTATTTGGATTATGTACTATGTCATCAAGATATTAGCTAAATATTTGGATAAAGAAGTGAGATCATTCCATCCATCCCTCCAAGTTTCTATGAACAAGAGATCTTCATCATGAAAGCAATATAGTTCTTTGCATACTAAAACAAAAAATAAGTCATGATCTGTATTGCTTGAGAAAAGGGGAAAGGACAAAGAGATAATTTAAAAGGATTGTCACCAATGGGACTTTCTAGTTATTTGTACTTCTTCTATGGGTCTAACTACTCCATTTGTTTATGTCATTACTTATGTTCTAATTTTGATGGAAGAATGTTCTTGAATAAGTGTTTCCTTATCATGTCATTGGAAAGATGTGTTATCAATGCCTAAAGGTAGTTCTTTGATAAAGAAAGAATAATAATTATTAACTAATTAATTCACATAAGAAAGGGTTCCACTAGAAAGACATGTTACCTGTGCTTGATGATGCACCTCTAGTAATATTAGCAAAGTTATGGGGCTAGAAAGCCATTCACGCTTGCTTGAAGATACCCCTCTAATAGATGGCAAAATTTTCTTAAACTTAATATTTAAATAATTCATTTGTTAATAAGTGCTTCATTATTTTTTCTCTTTGAGTAGTGACATTTCCATGTGGTCATGGTTTGTTTCATGATAAGTTTAGGATGAAGTAATGTGATATTACTAGCAAAGGTATGGACTTGATCTAAAATCTTAACAAATAGGTATTGATGAGTAGTGAGTAGTCCCTACACCCAACCATATGAATCACTAGTGTTCACTAAGGGATCTGGTTGAATTCTATAAACTTTAGCCTTCTAAGTACATTGTGTCTAGGGAGTGAATCTAACAGACATCATCATTGTCTTCTCAATTTTAGTTGTGAAGTGCAAGTGTATGGTTAATTATAATTGAGGCATATCATTTTTATCAATTTATATTTATTGTTTAAATTACCTAAGTACCAAAAAATAAATTAATTAAATGTTTGATTAATCTAATAACTAACTAATATATTAACTAATCCTAACATAAGTATCTATTCCCATTTACCATACACATCCTGAACCACATTGCAACATTACTAGATTATCAAGTGTTAAATGCTACTAGGATTACCAAACGTTAACGTATGCTTGAAGTGTTCGTACTTATGTGCTTTAATTAATTACTATTTAATTAATTAATTTGATGCATTAAAGTAAATTTCTCAAATAACAAACACATCAAGTAAGCATTTAGCTAATTCCAAATGCTACAAGATTTGTGAACAAAGCTTGTCTTTATTGCTAGTCACACCAAGGTTCTCAAGTACATTAGTGTTCAAATAAAGATCCATACACTTCTCACTCCTACTGAAAGCACTTAGAAAATATTCTAACTATTGAGTGAGAGAAATTTAAGAGCTTTGCTATGATACTAACTATGAATTTCCATAAATGTGTCTAGTGAGTGCATATTTATAGGCAAAGATAGACACTACGTCAACAAGGTCATGCCAACACATTAGACCATGTGTCAACAAGGTCATGTCAATGGGGTTGCATCGATGAGATCATGTTGACACAACCCAAGGAAGATACTTCATCATTTTTCCATGATTAAATAAAAACTCATCCTCTAGTGAACAAAAGGAGGAATAAGTTCTTTACAAAACTTTGGAAATGTATAGGATTATTAACTATCTACAAACACACAACTAACATAAAAAAATACTAAGTACCCAAGTATAGATATTTATAATCATTACAAACTTTTAGTATTCAAGACAACAAAATTGAACACCATGACAAAAATTGACAACATAACTCCTTTGGTAGCTTGAACACCAAAAGAAAATCAAACAATCCCAAGCAATGGAGGTTCTTGAGGTTCTGAAGGACCTTCTCCTACCTTTAATGCATGCAGCTATTGTGGTTAAGGCTGTGATTATCTAGCTATAGATGTAACTTCTAGTGGAGATGAAATGCATCCAGTAATGTTTTCATCTCCTCCTTACTTTTGATATCATACATGGTCCATGCAACATCGCTAATGTGTCATGGCATGGAAACATCCCAAGGATAGGAAATTACAAGGAACAACTCCTTGACATTGATAAACCAAATAGCAAATTATTTGTCCTCAATGTTGAACATCCTAAGTGTTTTCTGTAGCTCCTAGTAGTCATTCATTCTTTTGGCCAAGTTCTCTACTATTGATCTTTGATCAGTGAACTTTGCCTTAAGAACCTTTAGTTTTGCAATTAATGTTCTTAAACATTTTTTCATACAAAAGGTATGAGTTGGGCATTTATTTCTCTAATTCTAACCTCTACCTTCCAATGGTCAGCATTGCTAGGTTTAAGTAACATAGGTTGACAAGCTCTATGTACTCCATTATTTCCTTAATTTGTAGCTCCTTGAGGTAGATTTCAACTTTGTTGTACTTATTCAGTCCATCAAAGATTTGCTACCAAATGTCACCTCCTTGCTGGAATTGCTAGAGGGCCTCATTCATCTTTTCCTTTGTCAGTTGGATGTGTTTCTCATTGATTTCTTTTTGTAGGATAACCTAGTCCCTATACTGGTTCTTAACCCTTTCAAACTTGAGCACTCCATTTTTCTAGGTAGCAATTTCAATGGTAGACTTCTGGGGAAGGACACACACCTCCTCCATCAAGAGATTTCAATTCTTTATAACCAACCTCCTCAATTTAGTGTTCACCCTAGCAAGCTACTCTTGTTGTCATTGAATGAATGCAACCATATGATCTTTTTACATCTCAACATTTCATAGGTGATGGTTCTCTTGGGTTAGCTTGATGTTCTCATAGAGAACCTCTGACAAGTCCATTTGAATGTTGTATGCAGTGGCATCTACAAGGGCTTACTCAAAGACTATTGACTACTTTGTATAATCAGCCTTTTAAGTTTTTCCTAAAGTTGTTAGAAAGCTTCATCTCATACTATGTTCTAGCTTAGTATGGTGGGATTAGCAAGGCTAGCTCTAAGCTCTGCAATTTTCATTGCCAAGCGTTGAATCCTAGATCAAGCTATTTTAAGTTTTGCATTAGCAATTAGAACTTTATCCTTAGCCTTAAGTAGCTTTCACTAGTTTGCTAAAATGGTTTTTGAGATATCAAAGATATCCAAAATTAGTTGTTTGGTTCCTACCAATTGGTCTAGCAACTCCTTGTGCTAGGTTGCACTACATCTTCCACTTACTCTTGTGAATACTTGCACATCTTTCACTACAACAACATCTAGAATGAATGTTGTAAGGCCATTGAGTGCATTAGCCACTCTGTTAGCTACCATTGTTTCCTACCCTTGGTGATGCATCACTAGAATAGTTTCCCCTTCACCCTCCTTCAAGCACATTGAAAAGGTAGTGGCATTCCCAAATATTTCTAGAAATTATTATTGTTGAGAGAGAAACATCGTTACCTCTTGGGTGCTAGGATTCAATATTACAGGCACTTACATTCTTTGAGTAGAAAACATTGATGCTAAACCTTCCATCCTACTAATGGATCATGCTACCTCATTAAGGTGATTCAACACTAGCCTATAGACTAAGGATTCACCACCACTCGGTCTTGCCTGCTACTATTGCAAGAGTTTCTCATGGAGTTCATGCTTGTGCTCAATAATAACATAGGATTGTAGCATTGTTTGTTGATGAGTGGGTGTTGGTGGTAGATACTCCTCTTCTATTACCTTGGTAGGCACTATTTTTCATAATCTCCATCCAAGAGGTGGAAGAAGCATGTCTAATAGTATCATTGTTTGTTCTGGATGAGACATGGAAAGGGGAGCATCTTCCTCCCACATTCTTTTTCTTTAAAATGCTTTTCCATCTCAAGATAGATCAGTTGAGGGAGGTTGACCAAAAATTTCTTTCTCAAAGTGATGCATGCATGAACAAAGAAGGCTATCATCTTGTTGGGCCTCACCATCAAATTGAGGTGGTAAGTTACCATGTTAAAGTATGCATGCTTTGTCATTGTGAGTGTAGAAAAATCCTTACGGTCAACACCAGAGCATCACCAATTCCACTCCTTTTTGACCTTTGGATCCTCTTGCATTGAAATCTCTACAAAGGTTACCCTATTTTTTGGTAATCCAAGGGCCTCAGAAATGACCTTCATTAATTAGGGCATAGAAATGTCCTTGATTTTCAGTGTGGCATCACCCTATTTCTTATTTTAGAAGAGGTATGTTTCTCCCTTGTACCATTCTAGAGATGAACATTTACATCATCTAGGATAAAGTCCAAGAAAGATCCAAATTTTAGTTTAGGGAAAACTATTTTTTGAATCTCCCCAGATCCAATTTACCTTAGCTAGGCCTCTATCAGAGTGAACTCAAGGTTCAATCTTGGTCCAAGTGTCTCCTACCATTGGGACTGCTCTATTTAAGCTTCCAAAATTTGATGGATAGATTCCACTTTGGGGTCCTCATGAAGAGGTCCCATTACATGCATCTCAATTGCCTAATCTTGGAGCTACTCTTGTTGATCCCTTTTAGTTCTAGGATACTTGTACCTTGGTTGGGATAGTCCTCCTTCCTAGGGATGCTTTGGTCTTAGTGCAATCTGATGAGTAGCGAGTAGTTCCTATGCCCAACCATACAAATCACTAGCGTTTACTAAGAAATCTAGTTGAATTCCATAGACTTTATCTTTCAAAGTACATTGGGTCTAGGAAGTCAATCTAATAGATGTGATTGTTATCTTCTTAGTTTCACTTGTGAAGAGAAAGTGTATAGTTAAGTGTAATTGAGGCATATGATTTTTATCATTTTATATTCATTGTTTAAATCACCTAAATATAAAAAATAAAGTAGTTAAATGTTTAATTAATCTAATAACTAACTAATATTTTAACTAATCCTAACATAAGCATCCATTTTTGTTTACCATACACATCCTGAGCCACATTGCAATGTTACTAGGTTACCAAGCGTTAAACGCTACTAGGATTACTAAATGTTAATGTATGATAGAAATGGTTGTACTTATGTGTTTTAATTAATCATTAATTAATTCAATGAATTAAAGTAAATTACTCAAATAAAAAATGCATTAAGTAAACATTAAGCTAATTCCAAATGCTACAAGGTTTGTGAAGAAAGCTTATCTTTATTATTGGTCACACCAAGGTGCTTAGGTACATCAATGTTTGAATAAAGATCTATAAAATTCTCACTTCTACTATGAAAACTTAGAAAGTATTCCAACTATCGAATGAACAAAATGCAAGAACTTTGCTATGATACTAACTATGAATTGCAATAAATGTGCTTGGTGAGCACATATTTATAGGCAAAGACAAATACTATCTCGACGAGGTCACATCAACACATCAGACCAAATGTTGATGTGATTGCGTCAACATGGTTGTGTTAATAGGATCACATTGAAGACATCCTATCAACGCAACCCAAGAAAGATGCTTCATCATATCCTGATGACTGAATGAAAACTCATCCTCAAGTGAAAAAAAGGAGTAACAAGTTCTTTATAAAAATTTGCGAAGGTATGGGATTATTGACTAGCTAAAAATAGACAATTAACACAAACAAACACTAAGTGCCTAAGTGTACGAAATTACAATCATTACAAAAATTTGGTGTTCAAGATAAAAAAATTGAACATGATGACAAAAATTGATAACACAACTCCTCTGGTAGCTTTAAGATGAGAGGAAAATCAATTAGTCTTAGGTGGTGGAGGTTCTTAAGGTTTCAAAGAACCTTCTCCTACCTCTAGTGCATGCAATTATTGTGGTTGAGGCTATGGCTATTCAGCTACAGCTGTAGCTTCTAGAAAATGATTGAAAGCCTCTAACAATGAATTCATCTTGTCCTCCTTACTCCTAAGATCATACATGGTCCATGCGACATTGCTAGTGTGGACCAGTATGGAAACATCCCAAGGATAGGGCATTGTAAGGAACAACTTCTTAACATTGAGAAACTAGTTAATGAATTGTTTACACTTAATGTTGAATGTCCTAAGTGCATTTCACAACTCATGGTAGTCATTCATTGTTTTGGCCAAGTTCTTTGATATTGATCTTTGATTAATGAACTTTACCTTGAGAACCTCAAGTTCCGCATTCTCTATTTCAAGCTTCTAGTTGGTGTCTTTATGGTATTTGAATGCTACCTCATACAAAAGGTACAAGCTAGCCACTTATTTTTTTAGTTTTGACCTTGATCTTCTAGTAATCAACATTGCTAGGTTTAAGTAACAAAGGATGACAAGCTTCATGTACTTTGTCATCTCCTTGATTTATAGCATCTTAAAGTAGATTTCAACGTTGTTGTACTTATTAAGTCCATCAAAGATGGGTTGCCAAAAATCACCTCCTTGTTGGAGCTACTGGAGGGTCTTATTCACCTTCGCCTTCATTTGTTGGATATGCTTCTCATTGATCTCCTTCTACAAGTAAACTTGATCCTTATAATGGTTCTTAATCCTTTCAAATTTGAGGGCCTCATTTTTCTAGGATAATATTTTAATGAAAAACTTCTAGAAAAGGACATGCACCTCCTCCATCAAGAGATTTCAATTCTTTACAACCAACCTCCTTCATTTAGTGTTCATCATAGCAAGATACTCCTACTATTGTTAGATGAATTAAATCATCTGATCTTTTTGCATCTTGACATTTCGTAGGCAATGGTTCTTCTAGATTAGTCTGATGTTCTTTTGGTGATCCTCTGAGAAGTCATTTTAAATGTTGCATGCAATGGCATCTATAAGGGCTTGGTCGAAATTATTGACTCCTTTGCATACTCAGCCTCTTCAAGTTTTACCTAAATTTGTTGAAAAGCTTCATCTTGTGCTATGTTCTAGTTGAGTACGGTGGGATCAATGAGGTAGGCTCTAGGTTCAGCAACTTTTACATCCAAGCATTGAATCTTAGCTTAAGATATTTCAAGTTGGGCATTAGTAATAAGAACTTTGCCTTTAACCTCAAGTAGCTTTGACTTGCTTCCTAAAATGGTTTTTGGGATATCAAAGATATCCAAAATCAATTACCCAGTTCCTACCAATTAATCTAATAACTTCTCCTGCTATGTTGCATTGAATCTTTCACTTCCTTCTCCTATGGATAAATGGATGGCTCTAAGTGTAGCAACAATTAGTGTATATGCCATAGGGACATTGATTTCATCAACCACTTTTTCAACTACCACATTTATCACTATTTCCTATCCTTGGTGTTGCATCACTAGAATAGTTATCCGTTCACCCTCCTCCAAGTGTAATGAAAAGATAGTGGTATTCTTAGAGATTTTTAGGAATTTTTGCTATTGAGAGAGGGACACCATTACCTCTTAGGTGCTAGGATTTGATTTTGCAAGCACCTACACTCTTTAAGTAGAACAACTTAGTACCAAACCCTCCATCCTACTGATGGATCATACCACCTTGTTGAGATGACTCAATGCTAGCCTGTAGACTAAGGGTTCACCACTACTTAGTCCTACCTACTGCTACTACAGGAGTTGCTCATGGAGTTCACGCATGTGGTTAATGGTAGCAAGGGACTTTGGCATTGTTTATTCTTGAGTGGGTGGTGGTGTAGCTACTCCTCTTCTATTACCTTGGTAGGAACTTTGTCTTTCATCATCTCCACTAAAGAGGTGGAAGGAGCATGTCTGATGATATCATTGAAATAGGGGGCTATTCCTCCCCTTCTGCATAATTTTGGATGAGACATGAAAAGGGGAGTGCCTTCCTTCTACATTCATTTTCTTTAAAATGCTTCTCCATATTAAGATAGATCAACTAAGGGTGGTTAACCAAAAATTTTCTCCTCAGAGTGACACATGCACAAGTAGAGAAGGATGTCATCTTGCTAGGCCTCACCATCAAATTGAGGTGATAGGTCACCATCTTGAAAAGTGCATGCTTTATCATTTTGAATGCATCAAACTTATTATGCTTAACATTGTAGCACCATTGGACCCACTCCTTTTTGACCTCTAGGTCTACTTGTGTTAAAATATGTACCAAGGTTGCCCTAGTTTTTGGTAACCCAAGGATGTCAAAAATGGCATTAACTCTATAGGACATAAAAATGTCCTTGAGTTTCACTATGGAATCACCTTTCTTATTATTCCAAAAGAGGTATGTTTGTCCCATGTACCATTCTCCACTGGAAGTGAGAATGGGCCACATGGGGGAAGTCTGGAGTTAAGATTTAACATCTTCTAGGGTAAAGTCTAGGAAAGATTCAAAGTTTAGTTCAGGAAGAAATATTTTTTGAATCTCCCTAGACCCAATTTGCTTTAAATAGGCCTCCATTAGAGTGACCTCAAGGTTAGGTCATGGTCTAGGTGTTTCATCTTAGTGGAACTGCTCCATTTCAACTTCTGGAATTTAACAAATAGATTCCACTTTGGGATCCTCACAAAGAGGTCCCATTGCATGTGTCTCAGCTACCTACTCCTGGGACTACTCTTGTTTGCACCTTTTAGTTCTAGGCCACTTGTCCCTTAGTTTAGATGGTCCTCCTTCCTATAGGCACTTTGGTCTTGATGCCATCTATGATCACAACATGACCAAGGATTAGCATTTAATGTGTAACTTAGAACATTTAGGTACCTTGTCTCTTGAATTAGTTACACTTGGCTAAGTTTCAATCATGGTGGATTAATCATTTTAATATTATTTTATTTTAATGTCTACTAGATTTCATTGGGAAGGTTTAACTTTTACAAATTAGTAATT
Organism: Gnetum montanum; assembly: GCA_015680685.1. Taxonomy (NCBI): domain Eukaryota; kingdom Viridiplantae; phylum Streptophyta; class Gnetopsida; order Gnetales; family Gnetaceae; genus Gnetum; species Gnetum montanum. The sequence continues at coordinate 699,094 of MNCI01015796.1, read as the reverse complement.
TTAATATTATTTTATTGGTTAAACCTTGTTGGAGTTAGAGAATTTCTGAAAAAATTTTGTCAAAAACCTATGGTTTTATGGCTCCCATGATGTAGAGCTCACCTCTGATAGCTACAAAAATGAAGAACGAGGTTAATCGAATAAGTGGTGTGAAAGTTATGGGCTTTGGAAGGTTCTAGGCTCTAAAAACTACAAAAAACTCCATTACCATTTTGAAGTAAATGACAAAAATTTTTAGTGTTGCACTATATTATAGGTTTTTTTGATTGCGTTGATGAGATCTCATATACGGGGCTACATTGATGCAAGGGGCTATGTCAATGAGATCCTACCAACATAACCAAAAGATAATTTTTTGTACTTTGAAAATTTTCATAAAAACAAAGAGTTTTTACATAAAGTTGGAGTCCATAGAGATCTAGAAAGGCTATAAACATGAAGAAATGCCTAGAAAGGGATAAATAGTTTGCAAAAAAGGAGTTTTTATTAGGATAATGGTTGGAGAAACTTAAAAAGAAGTGAAAAATTGAATGCAATCAACATGAAGCATGAAAGATTTGAATGCAAAAATTTCTAAATGATGAGGAACTTAACTAGCCTAGCCAAGGAGTATGCATCCTCCCCATAGCAAACTCATGCCTTTAATTCCAATGCATGCCCTTGAATCATGGAGTCCACAGATGCCATGGATGATTAATGGTTATGGAAAGTTAAGTACTAAATCCCATAAGAAACTACCTAAGAATTTTGACACATCAAACTAGAACATTGAACAAAACATGAAAAATGGAAGTGAGGTGAGTTATGGAAAGCATAGATGGATGAGGTAGAGAGTGGAATGGAGTTCCACATCATGGTCACATGAAGTACCTTGTGGATTTTGTGATTAATATGACTTGACAACATCCATCCTTAGTTCAAATTACAGCCAACTATTTTTAGTGACTTCACATCAACACTCTAAGATCAGTCCATCCCCTCAAGGCATAAGAATGTCCTCACAAATCAATAAGCATTCCTAAAAGAGAAGAAAATAGATGGACCTTAGTTAGAGGAGATCTTCAGGCATGGGTAACATGTCTTTCTAGTCCCATAACCAATGCTTGTAGCTTGTTATTTCATCTAAGGGATGTGCTTTGAATTTCCATTATTGTTTTATATATATATATATTTTTATTTATTTATGATGAGAACCACACCATACAAAGACTTTTAGCTTCCTATTATTGGTCAATAGCGGAATGGTAAGAAATCCATGAAAAAAGTCATGCACCCAAGAGGGTAAGCAAATACAAAAAACATCAAATCCTCTTGAAGTCACATCCCTATCTATCCATTTAATCCTTCCCAAGTTTGGAAACTACCAAAGTTATAAGTTTGTTACAAGTTTCATTAAGAAAGGGACCTCATATTTCCAAAACAAGGAACACCATAGAGTTTTATGGATGGGTGGATGACATGGACTCATTACCTATTATCATGAAAGAGAAATCATGTCTTGGTTATTAATACCAAAATTCAAAGATATAATCCACACATCAACAATCAAATAACACTATAGTACAAACCAACATCAATTAGCAGCTACAATTGCACTTAGTCTTAGCAGTAATAAAGAAAAAAATATAAGGAAAACATTAGAAAAACTCAAACCAAATAAAGTAAAATAGAGAAGAAATTACAAAATATTTAAGAAAGAGAAAATTGTACTAAATATGGTGTAAAAAAAGCATAAAAATTAAAGAACCAATTTAATAAATTAGCATGGATGTCCATCTCCCCCATGACTGAGTTGGAAGGAGAATATCTAAAAAGTTGAGCATGTTTGTCCATCTATTGAGGTGTTTTAGTCACTGGCTTGCTTAGGCTCATGGAAAGGTTTAATGTGTTGCATGTCAACCAACAATTTCTTTTTTGTACTTTTAGGTTTATAGATTAACATGGCCCCAGAAGGAAAGGTTTCATAGATAACATAAGGCCTCACCCATAACATTTGAAACTTGGTTCTTTGGGATACATGTGTGGGATTCCAGTAGAGGATCCTATCTCCCAATTAAAATTTTACTTTCCTTATTCTATGGTCATGTTGTTACTTGTTGAATGCCTTTTGAAACTCGTTAGATGATAAGGCTACCAATCAGTTCTTATCTAGCAAGTTGAGGTTCATCAATCTTTCTTTTTTTGCTAGACTTAGGTCAAGGTCAAGGTCATAAGCCATTGATAGTGTATGGAGCTCAACTTGAATTGGAAGTATTGGGAAGTTTTCATACAGAAGCTCATAGGAAGAGTAGCCAATAGGGAGTTTTCATGTGGAGCAGTAGGCCCAAAGGGCATCATTAAGTTTCATGCTCCAATCTCTCCTATATTTACTAATAATTCATGTTAGTATCTTTCTGATTTTCCTATTTGTAACCTCTACTTGACTATTGATTTGGGGGTGGTAGGGTATTGTTAATTTATGTTTAACCCCCAAGCATTTCATCTGTTTTCAAAAGGTAGTACTTGTAAAATGAGTACCATTGTCAAAAATAAGTGGAGGTAAAATGAGTAGATGCATCTACCATTTCATGTGCATGTATCCTACACTATGCTCATGTAGTAAGGATATTTCTAATCATCTAACTACATGAGCATAGCTTCCAAGGCATAATCTGATGCATCTATCATGATGTAAAATGGTTTGGACCTATTAAGTGATTATATAATTGGATTTTCCATGAGCTTTTACTTGAGATGCTGGTATGCATGCTCACATTCCTTATTCTAGATAAATGGAGCATCCTCCTTTGTTAGCTCCACCAATGGTTTAGCAATCCTAGAAAAAGTCTCAATGAATTGCTAGTAGTAGCTAGTGCGTTCAAGGAATAATGTCACATATTTGAATATTTTTGTCTATTTAGTAATTTCTTGGATGACCCTTATTTTTCTAAGGTCCACCTCGATCCATTTTTTAGAAATTCTATGCCCCAAGACAATGCCTTCCTTGACCATCAAATGGCTTTTCTACTAGTTTATCCTAAGGTTTTTATCCTCACACCTTTTCATAACTTGCTCAGGAAGGTCCAAGGCTTGCTCAAATGTAGCCCCATAGGTGGAGAAGCCATCCATAAAGACTTCCACCTTGCTACCAATTGATTGTTGGAAGGTGCGTAGGACAAGGCATTAGAATGTGAAAGTCCAACACCTAGTTCACAAATGATAATAGAATGTGAACTAGGTGTTGGACACTATTTCTGGGCCAAACGACATCTTTCTATATGTGAAAGTCTCTTAGGAACTTGTGAATGTTATTTTATCCTAATCCTTTAGTGTAATCTAAATTTTGTTATGGCCACTATAATCATCCAATAAATTGTAGTAAGAATGCCTAGAAATAGTGTCCAACACCTAGTTCACAAATGATAATAGAAACTGATCTTTATAAGTTAGCATGTTCAATGGCCTAGAATTGATACAAATCCTCCATTTGTCATCTTTCATTGGCACTATCACAAGTAGATTAACCCACTCACTATCCATAATGGGATAGATGAACCCCACCTTAAGGAGTTGTTCAATTTCCTCTTTTATGATTTTCTTTACTTTGGAATTCAACCACCACAGTGGTTGCCTCTTTGGCTTGATGGAAGGATCTATATAGATGCAGTGCTGGCATATCCTAGGATCAATTCTAGTGAGGTCAAGATATGAACAAGAAAATGCTATTGGCCATTTGTTAACCACCTGTAACAACTTCTAGAAGCAAGGTTAGCATTGATGATAATTGGCTTTCCATTGTTTAGAAAGCCATATTCCATTTTGGTTGGTAAAGGTTTTAGCTTAAGGGGATCCTATTTAAAGCTTTCAAGGATCTCCAACTCTTCCTGATTAGTTTCATAAGGTTCACCATTAGAAATTTGATAATGAACTTGCTCCAATTCATCCATGCCTTCAATCTTGGCACTCATAAGGATCTCAGTTGGTTCCATGCATATTTTTTAGTTGCTATGAGGTTTAATTATTAGCCACTATGTGACCTCCTATTTTATGGCTACTATGTATAAACACCTTTGAATTTCTATCACATCAACATACTGTTTGCATGTTGTGATAGATGTGCTTTTTATAGATCTTAATTTTTGCACACGGTTGCACCCTATGTCACTATACATAATGCATGGAATGTGCTTCCTCCCAATCTTACCAAATTCATTTTCCTTGAAAATTTCTAAGGAAATGTCTCCAATTCATAGTCATGCATCTATTGTGCTCAACTAAGCTGTTCCCACGATGATTGGGAATTTCCCCTTGCAATTATTAACACAAATCATTAGGAAATTAGTAGGATAGAACTGCCCATATATGATGGTCATAATGTCCTCCAAGAATCCTAAGGAAATAGTGATGGAATGATTTACCAACTCAAGATGAAAGTTGCTCTTCTTGAGTGGAGATTGGTTCCAGGCTTTGTACATTTCATGAGAAATCAAAAACATACTAGAACTTGAGTCTAAAAAAGCCTTGCAAGGTACATTCCCTATGATTTGCAAATAAATGAGAGGAATCCTAGGATCAGATCTTTTTATAGGAAGATGGCCAGCCTTAATCTAATCCATGACTTCATGGGTCAACATCATAGTATGTACTTTGGGAAGCATTTGATTTTAAAAAACCTCAGATGAGGTTGTAGAGGATGAGGGAGAAGTAGGGTCATTAGCCACAGGTGTATGTGATGGCTTAGAAGGATTGCTAGTTTGGAAGAAAGGTCCTTTTAGGGTTTATTCTTTGAACCACTTTGCTATGGAGCCAACTATAAGTTAACAGTCCTCATGGCATTTATTTTCTATGGCTAGGTAGGAATTCACCCTGTATGGATGGAGATGATGGCAATTGAGTTAAGGGTAGAGGTATAGGTATATAAGGATGAGGAGGGTAGAATAGAAATGGGGATTCTACTCTTGGAAATTAAGCTCTATAATATTCAGGAGGGTACTCATGATGTTGAAAGCAGGCATAACTAGAAGAGTCACACAGAGAAATCGATTGCTAAACATAGTACCCATAGGGATTTGGTTGTTGGTAAGGGTACTATTACATTGGTGATTGTATCCCCCATGATTGTGGATGCTACCATTGCTAATACTACTCATGAGGTTGGGATGGAGCTCCACTTGGATAGTAGGCTTGGTGTTAGTGGAACTCCCTGTAGTTGCCTTGAGGATAAGGCAACCTCCTAAGTTCTTGCCTTCTTGCAAATCTACGATTTAGCTCGTACATTGTAGACTCTTCCAAGTGTGAAAAAATGGGGTAACATCCCTTAGGATGCTCATAGTGGTAGATGTCACATCCACCATCATCATCTATCTCAAATTTTGCAACCTCTTCAATGCTAGTAGCTTTGCCCTTACTCCTTTAGAAGGCATGTTCAACCTCTTTCATTCTTCTTCAGTTATGACTGCTACCTTGTTGTTTGGATTCTTTTGTAATTCTAAGAGTATTTTGAAAGTTTTCATCTAAAGAATCCCACATTCTATCTACCTTGGTCGATATTTCAGAAATAGAGTTTTGGATTGACAAGGTTTTACACTACACCACTTCATCAAGTGATTCCTTCTTCTTGTCATTATAGAATCATACTTTCTTTTTTTAGATGGAAGGATCCTAGTTGTAGTCCAAATTTTTCCTTTCTTCACAACTTGTCTTTTCTTTGGCCACTTACTCAGTTAGCCTTTGGATCTAATGGGTTGTATGCTCTAAAAATTTCCATTAGGCATAGACCCTAATAGTTCTTCTTATTTCTATTTAGAGCTCATATATGATATGGTGGAACTACTTTCCTTGAGAAAATCCATGGCCTAGGCACTTGTGCAATAGAGAGTAATATCTACCAATGGCTGCATCCAAGGATTCATGTGTTTTTGTTTTCACCTTTGAATCTACTTCCTTAGATTGGACACTCAGGACTACATCTGATACTTGTCATTGAAGAGTTTAATCATCGTACTCCATTGTCTGATTGATTCTAGTTCTAAGGACTAGTACCACCTTTTAGCCTCCTTAATTAGTGTCCTTGGGAATGGCTTTAGCTTTTTTCATTCATTTTCAATGTTCTATAAGGCACAAGCATCATGAAAGGCCTGAAGATGATTTTATGAATTTGATTTGTATCCCCCTTCGAACTTAGAGATATTGTTCCTATCCAACATCTTAATTTGTTATCTTTCACATGTCTCATTAGGATTCTCACAACCTCTGCAATATTCAACATGTTTCTTATTACAAGAAAGGGCTCATCATAGTCATAGCCCTTGTGATGACCATGATGTTTATGATTTTCTCTAGTGTCCCTTCTTTCATGGTGGTGGACCTCCCTTCATTAACAACATCCTTGGTCTCTACTAGTCTAGTGGACCCTATGATTACCTCTATCCCATCAGTCACCTCCATCATGGTCATGTCCTTTGTGACTTTGATTAGAGATAGAAGAGGACGAAGATGATAATGTCAAATATGAAGGGGGAGGAGAGCTAGCACCAGCACGATGCCTACAATCCTCTCTTCTTTGATCATGACCATGATAACCATGCTTATTGTCATCATGGTGCTTATTCATGTTCCTACCTTGATTCCCACCTTTAAAGCCCGCATGGTCATGGGACCCATTATTTCTCAAACCAATATTTTTTATAGTGGATTGTAAGTTTTGGTATAAGGCATCCTTATCAAAGAAAAGGGGAGGAGAGTCGGTGAATTGAGAATCCCCAGAAAATACATCCTTCCCTTCTTTTGGCCCAACAAGAATAAGGGATTTGTGAATCATTTCCTCTTTGATGCTTCATAACACATCTCTTGTTGCTGATCTTTCTTGTGTTGTGCCTTAGTGGGATGATAATCCTGATAGCTATGATCTTGCACAACATATTTAACACTAAGCCTAGGGATGCCCAATCTCATAAGAGTTTAGAGCAACATTGTAGAAATTGATTGATTGGATGGTAACACAATGTTTCCCTCCATGTTCCTCCACTACAATTGTTCATCCTAATGCAAGATAAAGGTGAAGTCGAGCACATACTCATCGGAAGGAGCATATACCACTCTACATTATTAGGGCACTAGTGGTTTTGATCCTTCATGCCTTTGTTGATTGGAAGTATGCTTGAACAGCAATAGAGATTCAACCTTATGAGAAGAAGACATTTTAGTTGGAAATAAAAATAGTGTGCTTTTACTATTATTATTATTTTTTAATGATTGTGACTTTAAGGTTTATTACAACATCTTTGAATAATTTCACTAACTCCTAGATAGCAAATGTAGCTAACTAAAGTCCCTAGAAACGATGCCAATCATGAGTAGTGAGCAGTCCCTATGGCCAACCATATGAATCACTAACATTCACTAAGTGATCTAGTCGAATTCCATAGACTTTAGCTCTCTAAGTACATTGGGTTGAGGAAGTGAATCTAATGGATGTGATCATTGTCTTCTTAGTTTCACTTGTGAAGTGCAAGTGTATGCTTAAGTGTAACTAAGGCAAATGATTTTTATCATTTTATATTTATTGTTTAAATACCAAAGTATTAGAAAATAAAGTAATTAAATGTTTGATTAATATAATAACTAGCTAATGACTTAACTAATCCTAACATAAGCATTCGTTTCTGTTGGCGACCATTTGGGACACGACCGCCAACAAGTATCCTCGAACAGGATTTAGGTGCCTGCTGGTCTCTGGCTACACCAAGGCCCAGATACCTCCAAATAGACTCAGTAGCTAATGTGAGTATGTGTGTGTGCTGTTGCGGCGTGCGGTTGTGAGAAATGTGACAAATTCGTTGTGTGTGAACTACAAATGACTTACTTTAAAGAGATTCAGCCAACTTTGTCCAATATTGTGAGTTGTTGAAAATTTCCTATTTTGTTCAACTGCCAAGTCTACGTGGTCCTTATAATACCTACTTGTAAAAAATAAAATTTTGCAAAAACATTTGAGCACAACTCTGCAATCTACTCCTAATTTTCCCCAGAGAAAGAGATAGTTCCACAAGAAAACTAGAAATAGAGCAAGATTCGATGGAAATAAGCAAAAAAGAAAAGAAAGCAGATTTGTGTAGACCTCAAATATTTAAACAAGGTAAAATGACACGAGTAAACACTTCGCAATAAAGCTATCCCAAATTCAATATCTACGAATTGTTCAAACTTCCAAGGCTCAAACAAGCAATATCTTCAAGACAATCCTATTATGCTACCAAAAATTGCTGCGTAAACTACCACGTACGAGACTCCATTTTGACTAGATAATAGATGTCAACGATTGCATTCAAACAGAACCTTTAAAAGACTTGACAATTTCTGATTGAAATAACATGGAAAATCACTTTAAAGATAAAGAAGCTATTCTGGTCCCATCAAAATACCAAAGATTTTCTGAACCCTCTTGACTACTAGATTGTTCCACGCGTGACTACAAACAGAGGCTCTCTTTCAACAACCCAATAGCAGTTCCCAAACGTTGCACAATAACGAAATTTACTACTAAA
>MNCI01015796.1:643079-690117 GCA_015680685.1 Gnetum montanum | reverse complement strand
GACTAACCAATTAGGAGATTACTTGGCCAACAAGTTAGGAGGTTACTTGCCCAACAAGTTAGGTAAGTTACAATAATTTTAGGTGGTTTCAACCATAAAAGAGATAAAAATGCTACAGTTGACAAGTGTCTTCATGATAAAATATTATAATTGTAACTATCATAGGAAGTTACAACTTCCATAGGAATAATAGCCAAATGTCTCCTTTTATAGGATGTTACAAAAATATTTCATAACTGGCTTTTCATCATTTTTTAAATCATAAAATATTTTATTTATATCATAGTAGTAAAGATAGTAACCATGGAGTTGTTGCTCATTTCATCATCCATCTTCATAAGCTTTGGATAAGTTTATGTTGCCTCCATATTCAATTGACAATGCAAATATCATATTTGACAAAGCGAACATTCATTCTTTAATCTTCTTTCAACATTTTCTTCTAATGATAATAAACTCACGCTGATTATCAATATTATCTTTGAGGCTACGTTTTTGTTGTTGTTTTTTTAGAAATATAATAAGTTATAAAATTAACTTCATAGGATAGCGAATACGTTAACTTTATGGGAGGGTGAATATATTGCAAATGTAAATGTTTTGTAATGTGGTTAACCGCGTTGCTTTGCTTGCTCCTTCTGTGCGCGCTCCCTCCTGCGATTTGTGTGCCACCGCTACCGAACTGCTCCGTCCGTTATTTCTCTGCCACCGCTCTGCATCGGATTGGCCCAAGGTCGCGATTACCGCCATTGGTTTGTTGCTGACGTCGCCCAAACCCTGCTGTTGCTTTGTTGCCGCCTTCTCCACGTCTTCCGCGTCCGCCATGGCTGTGTGTCAACTATTGAACCCCCACAAACGCGATTGCAGTTGGAACAGCTTTTTTGCAGAGCTTGGCATAGTTACTAACTTGCTCATATCAACGGTGCACTGACTTGAATCTAAGAACCTTCAGCAATGGTATCTTGCCCCTATTCGTGGACAGTGTCCAAGTCCAGCGCATTCGTATTTTTGTTTTGCAGTTTTTGCTCATAATTGTTTGGAGTTGCAGGCAAAGGCGTAGGCGTAGCAATCGGCTGCGTTCTGGCCCTGCTTTATTCATTTTCTGTAGTCTTTGGCCAGGAAATTAAGCTTAATATGAAAACAAAACAAAGAAACCCTCCGTGGCAAGTGTTTGACAAAATTGCAAATAGAATATGGAGTGATTTTTGGCATTTTCTTGGTCAATTTCAGCAGCAAGCATCCCTACGTTTTTGTTACCATTGATACTGCGTTTTTCCTTTTGTGTTTAACCCTGTTTCTGCAAGTATTCAGCAACTGTTTCTGTGCTTTGTTCAGTGCCATTTTGGAGGTCCTCTCTGGTTTCTTGTCATTGCAGATTTTTGTTTTTATTTTCCTATATTTTTCGGTACAGCAATGGTCACAGAGAATGGGGATTCCAGTGGCAAAGTGCTGGGGGAACCTGTTTCTGTCTTTCTACATGAATGTTTATTTCTGCAGAGTACATTGCTTGAAACTGTCCTGTGGGATAATGGGTTGCTATACTACCCTGGTCTCTTACAATAATACAGAGCATCTCCTTCATTTTGCAGCATTTCACTTTTTCCTTTCAGAGAAAAACATTTTACTTACAGAGAAATATATTCTTAAATTTTACAAATAACTTCACCCTATCCAGACTGCTGAACTTGCAATATTCATCTATAAACCTTAGTGAATTATAAAGTGATTCCGTATTTATCAACCAGGGCTATGTAAGCTTTTCTCATATTTTTAAATATGAGAATGTCTTTTGTGCACTTATTCTCTTTCTCACTAGCTGAAAATTAAGCTACTTCTTCACAAATTCTCAACTAGTTTAAGTCTGCTTCATGAAATGGCCAAATGTGCCAACAGTTTCCATTACCATACACATGCTAAACCACATTGCAACATTACTAGGTTACCAAGCATTAAACACTACTGGGATTTCCAAACATTAATGTATGCTCAAAATGATTGTACTTATGTGCTTTAATTAATTTCTATTTAATTAATAAATTTTATGCATTAAATTAAATTACTCAAATAACAAATGCATTAAGTAAACATTAAGCTAATTCCAAATACTGCAAGGTTTGTGAAGAAATCTCATCTTTATTGCTAGTCATACTGAGGTGCTTAGATATATCAGTGTTTGAGTAAAGATATGTACACTTCTCACTCCTACTATGGGTACTTTGAAAATATTCTAATTGTTGAATGAACAAAATGTAAGAGCTTCACTATGATACTAACTATGAATTACCATAAAGGTGGCTGGTAAATGTGTATTTATAGGCAAAGAAAAATACTAAGTTGATGGGGTCACGTCAATACATTAGACCATGCATCGACTGAATCATGTCGATAGGATTACATCAATGGCATCCCATCGATGCAACCCAAGGAAGAGGCTTCATCAGGTATGATGGTCATTTGAACCATAATTGACATAAGGGCTTATTTTGGACATGATAAAGTATCTCACATCTTAATCTATACAATTCCTTCTTACTTTATTATTCACCTCACTATTGTATATGATTGTGTACCTAATGTTTTTTAGTATAGTGCATGATTCTAATGGTAATAGTTATGTGGGTGTCACATGTAGACATGATTAGCATTTAATCTCCAATGTGTCTATGGGCACTTTAGCTATGCAAGGATACAAAGAACTAAAGCCTACTTTGAGGAGGACCCACTTGCATGACCCTTAAAAATCTAGTCTATGCATCACCTCTACATATCTGAATCATGCAAAGATTACTCTAGGTTTGAATACATAATTACTTCTTATTCATGTTATCATGAAGCTCTCATGAAATAATCCCTATTCACATTATTTATCCTTCACTAACTTTATGAAGTTCTAATTGGATGTCATCATACTATCCTTATGTTTAGATCCTTCTTATGGCTCTCATTCAACCCCCTTATTGCTTCAAAATTTACAAAAATAGAATAGAAATTTAAAATAAAATTTTCACCATTGGTCATGTCAACACTACATTATAGACATAGTGTTCTTTTTCATCATAATCCTATTGATACATTAGCATTGACATGGTAAAATAAATATTATAAGTATGCATAGGGTGTTATAAAAAATTTCCCATTTTCACTCAAAAAGAGGGAAGTTTTGTCATTCTTAGAGCCTAGAGATTTTATTATTAATATTTTATGATCTAAAAACTTGATTTTAAGCATTCAAAAAACTATGTGCTCATGGATTCATTATTTACATTATGAAGGAGAGAAATTTGTAATTTTCAACACATAAGAAATACCATATTTTTGAATGGCTAAGATAGTAATAATAAAAATGGGTAACATATTAATAATTTAATAATAACATAGCTATCTTAGGACTTGTAAAGTAATAACCTACAATTACTTAGGAGTGTTAATAATAGGCCAATTTAGGAATGATTATTGATAACAAGGGTTAAAGTTAAGTAATTAAATGCTAAAGAATAATCATCCATGTGATTGTAGATGATATCTAAAAGAGGTTAATAAATGGGATTGACTTCATAGAGAAGTGAAAACCATCTAAGAGAAGGATGAGAATAATAACATGAGTATTACCCATAGTAGAAACCTGAGGTAACATAGGCAATTGAGTCTCTTAAAGACAAACAACAAGTAAAATCATTTTGCTGAATTTCTATTGCATAGATTGGTCAATCTAGGTGGGATGAAGTATCCACTCCTAGGCTAAGCCTAGATATGACCTGGAATGGAGTTTCTCTACTAAAGATAAGATCTACGGAGATATAATGTTTGATCACACGAGAGGTAAACTTTGAATCATTCTTGGAGTTTTCTTCATGAGGGGTATGGTATAGGAGTAGCTACCAACTTCATCACTTTGGTCTACTAGTTCCACCAATGAAGACTAGTACCTTGCCAAGACCTACCTATTTTGAAACAACTAACAAGAAATTACTACTATTAAGATCAAATATTTTACCATATTTTACTAGGTGAAAGCCATTAGATAGGCCTTAGGATTCCTAGCTATTAGGACAACGGATGTAGAGGTATACATGTAATTAGATATTGAAAGAAAAAAGAAGTGAATACAAAGGTATTATAAAATTAACCACAAGGAGTATATGTTGGATGTCAACATCTATAAATTATTGCAATAATTACTTCCCTAGGTCATAGTAAGGTTATAAATGTTTGTATTTGCATGCATATACCTTGGTTACTTGGTTGACCACAAGTTGTAAGTTGTCTTTAATCATTAATTACTTGATTCCTAGGACATGAGCTACCATCATTCCCCTGATCAAACCCTCATACTCTGCTATTTTGTTGGTACATGAAAACTCAAAATAGTAGGCAAAGGATCAAATTTCACCAGATGGGAACATTATGATGGTAGCAACATTGGCCCCATGGGTAGTTGAGGCTCTATTAAAGTACATGACATTATCATATTCCTTAAGCACTTGGCTAACAGTATTCACATGTTCATCAAGGAACTTAAGATCTATGATAGCTTGATCATCAACAAGTAAAACCATGAGTTGTATGACCATAGCTTAACCTGTCATTGAGGATTGAAAGATGTAATGAAGGTAAAACTCTATTGTTATGGCTTTCCATTGGGCTATACAACTATTCTCATGGATATTGTTCATTATGGCTCTGAGTATGTTATCTTTGCAAATGATGTTGACTTAGCTTCTAAAGAGGTAGTATCTCCACTTCTTCAATGAAACACTAGTGTGAGACAATACTTCTCCACTTTAGTGTATCTAGTCTCATGGGTAACTATTGCATGACTAAGGTAGTTTATTGTCATTTCTGCTCCATCATCATGTTTTCACAGAGTAGAGAGGCAATGGACATGTTAGAGATAGCAAGGTAGATGTAACATGGTTTACCCTCTTGTGGATGATAGATTATTGGTAGTTGCATCAACTCCTACATAAGGTTTTCAAAGGCCTCCTGGCATTGAGCCATCCACTCATAGTGAATTCCTTTCTTAAGTAAGTGTTGCATGGGTTGTAACTTATTCATAAGCCTAGCTATAAACTTATGAATAAATTTCAATCTACCTTGTAATCCCTAAAGCCCCTTAAGGTTGGTAGGTGCTACCAAGTTGGAGATGGCCTTAACTTTATTAGGATTGACACATATCGCTACTTCAAACACTACAAAGCCAAGAATCTTACTAGTCTTGATGACAAAAACACACTTTTTGGGATTGATCCTAAGCTCATACTTGAGGCATTATTTAAGCACAAGATCTAGGTCATTAACATGATCATTGGCCACTTTGGACTTAATGGCTATATTATCCATATAATCATTGAGCAAACCTAGCATGTAGTCACTACAGATATACAGCATGGCTCTTTTATAGGTTTCTCTAGCATTCTTAAGGCCAAAGGGCATCATGATATAGTAAAAGGTACCCAAAGGGGTCATAAAGGTTATGCTAAGTTGATGTTCTAGGTTAATCCTGATCTAGTTATATCTTGAGAACCCATCCATAAAGGACAATAAGGCATGCCTAGTTGTAGTATCAATAAAGTTGATCAATACTAGGGAAAGGGAAGTCATCCTTGATGGTCACCTTATTTAGGTCATAGTTATCAATGCAAATATGGATACTTTTGTTATTCTTAGGAACAACCACTATATTGTACACCCATTCTACGTAGTCAGTATCACTAATGAAACTAGGTTGGTAGAGTTTTGTGATTTTATCATGGAACACCAAGGACAAATCAGGTCTAATCTTGCGTACTATTTGCTTAACTGGTCTAATGCTAGAGTCAAGTATGATGTTGTGTTGTACTAGGTATGGGTCTCGGCTTAGCATATCTTCATATGACCAAGTAAAGGCCTCAATGTTGTCTTATAGGACCTTGGTTATGTCTTGAGCTTGTTGAGGTTCTAGTGAGAAACTTAGTTCTAGGATTTTCTCCTCACCACTCTATGTCATGATAGGACCCTCAACCAAAGAGTCTTTAGTTACGTTACCAACCTCTAGGTCAAAGTTTTTAACTAGGCTTTCAGGCCATTCTAGAGGTTTCTTAATAGAGGCTATGTGGTCAAAAAGACTCTCAGGCTCAAGATCTAGGCAATTAGGGTCAATACACCATTCTACACCATCATAAGATCCTATTAGGCTCAAAGGAAAACTAATCTACTTCCAAGTACTCATACTTTAGTTTTGCATGTCAACCATAAGTACACTAAGTGGCACTTGGATAAACATGAGTGAATAACATCAAAAGTCTGTAAAATTATGCAAATCCATGCTATAAAATGCAAACATAAGGGAACAAGGTTGTATAAGGCTACAAGAGATATAAAGAGAACAATGAAATGATATGAAGGTTAAATAGAGGCTAAGAATATGTAAAATAGGACTAAAACAATCATAAAAAAATAAGACAATGTCAACTAAGGTCACAAGCTTGCCATTTTAAGGCCTTGGTAGGCCATGATGCCATTTTTAGGCCTTAGTGGGCCATGGTCACATGGTGTCAAATGATGGTTAAGGAAGGTCAAACCCCATCATTGAATACCAATTGAAGGATAAACAAGGTCATACAAGGCTATAATAAAGATAAAAATATTGAAATAAAAGTAGTGTTGAGGCTAAATAAGTTCAATGATGCAACAATGGTCAAACACAAATCATGATATGATAAAATAGGGTTGAATAAGGTAAAGTGGAATACATATAGTGAATCTTGGTTGAAACATGGTCAAAAAGGATTAGAGTTAGTTTGCTAGTTTTAGGCCTTAGTGGACCATGGATTGAGGATACAATGCTATTGGATAAGGTTGGATATCAACAAAGGCTATTTCTAGGCTATTTACACTAAAAAAGCAAAGCTTTTAAGGCTTCCATGTTAAACCCAAGCTAGATCCACATTGGCTAGCATGGAAGGGATGATTCCCAGTATGGATGGAACATCCAAATAATTTTCCAAGCTTATTTTGGTTATTTTTTGACTCTTGGTGGCTTGCATGTTAGTGCAGTTGGCTGGGGAAGGGAATGGGCTAGTTTTAGTACCAATTTCAACCCTTGGAACACCCCTTTGGGTCTTGAAAACATCTTCCACACTGGCCAATGTGGAAATAGTGTGGAGAGCAAGGAAAGCAAGTTGTGTCTCATCAAGAGGATCAAAATTAGGATTTTGAGACCCTCCCAAGGTAGTGTAGGGCTATATTTGTCAAAATTTAACACTTTGAAGGTCAAAAACATCAAAAAGTAGACTTTGAAGCTTCACCCCATATTTCCATAATGGATAGCATAGATCGGAGGGGCTTAGCTTACCTCATCCAAATCTAGGATAAAATAAGGTCAGACAAGGTTGGATGGATAGTTGGAACCAACATCTACTAGTTGTGCATATTCTAGCTACACCGTAAGGCCATTTTGAAGGGTTTTAAGCTCTAAATCATGTTAGGATAGCTTCCTGCCTTTTCCCATGCTGAGCATGGTGGCCCCAATGTGGAAGAATGGGAATGTTCTTGTTCTTTGATTTTGGAGTGATCTGGGGAGCACATTGACCACATTTCTAAGCTTCTAGGGATGTAAACTAGGATTTCTCAAGGTTTTGGCTAATTTTGACTAAGTTTAAAAGCTATTTAAAGCTATGTAAGGTTATATCACCTTGATCCATGTTGAGGGAATTGCTCCAACATTAAGGATGGGTATTGATGAGATTTAAAGGTTGAAATGAGGCCTAATAGGCATGACCTTGAGGCTATGAGGTCTTAGGCTTCTCCAGTGTAAACTTTTAGTCTCTAAGAGTGTTAATCTATTGCCAAAAGTGGAAAGGTAGCTCTTCTAAGCTAAATCTACACTACCTAGCATGGAATAGTTTTGTTCCAATGTGGATAAATCAAAAATCTTAGATTTAGGTTAGTTTTGATTACAATTGACCATGCATGTCAACTCCCAATGTTGCCAAGGTCAAGGGCTAGAGCTTGGTATCAAAACTTAGTAATTTTAAAGGTCTTTAATTGGTTCTTGATGTTACCCCTAGTTTTCACACTAGATTCATGCTAACTAGAATGGATGAGATGACCCATAAAATTAAAGATCTAATGGAGCCTTTTTTGCTATTTTTTTTCAATCTTGGTCATGCATGTGCATCTCCATGGTTACTAGTGTTGATAGTTGAAGCCTATGGTCAAAATTTGGTAATTTTGAGGATTTTTAAATGGTTCTTAGGCTTACACCTCTAGTTCCATGCTAGATCCACACTATCCAGCATGGATAGGATCCTCCTCACCATGGAGACTTCAAGGAGAGTAATTTTGAGCTATTTTTGGTTAACTTTCGAAGGTCTAGTGGCTTCCAAAAATGTTGGGTGATTAGTAGAAGTTAATCTCCATGAAAATTTCATAAGTTTTGGCTTTACCCCCTTTCATCCATGTTAGGGCTAGGATGCGCAACATGGATAAGGTCCCCCTTAGTGTGGATACACTTGAATCCAAGCTTTGGACCACTTTTGGTAAGATTCAATAGGGTTTCAAAGCTGTACGAGCTGAGGGGTCAAGGACTAGGGTTTGGTGTCAAATTAGGCAATTTGAAAGGTTTTCAAGTGGTTTTAAGAGTTACCAATATAGTTTCATGTTGGCTCCATGCTACCTAGCATGAATAAGGTCCTACCTAGCATGGAGGATCTAAGTAGGTTGATTTTTGGCTATATTTGATTAACTTTTGGATGTCTAGTGGCTTCCAAAAGGTTTGATAGGGTTTTGGTGTAAGTACAAGGTAATTTGATGCTATTTTGATGGATTTTGGATCCCTCATAAACCTTCCCAATTATGTCCATGCTGGCCATCATGAATGAGGTCTTTCTTAGTGCGGATAAACCAAAAATATCATATATAGATTATTTTGATAGCAAATCAACCATGCATGTCAACCATCAAGGTTTTCGGAGTTGATTGTCGAGAGTTAGTGTTAAAATACACTAGTTTGGAGGCTCTTAGAGGCCTCATGTAATCATCCCTCCTTTTTCCACATTGGGCTTGATGGCCATAGCATGAATGAAAGGAAGATGATAATTTTATACCATTTTTTATTAATTATGAAATACCTAGAGGCTTCGAAAAGCTTTGGCATGGTCTAGAGGTCACTAGGATAGGTTATTAGGCTATTTTTTATCATAAACTAGGTTTTATTGCATATCCCCTAGGCTTCCATGTTGGCTCCACCCTGGGTAGCATGGAGGAGGGTTCACTAGCATGGAGAGGATTTAAAATGAAAAAATTAGATTATTTTTTATCATTCTAGGCTTTTGGAAGCTACTAAAGGATCTTATAGTATGAAAATGGTAACTGGGTAATTGATTTTAGTAGTTTTGGTCATTCCCCCATCCATCAATGGTGGATCCATGCTACCCAACATTGATTAGGCCTTTCTTATGGTGGATCTAATAAATCTAAATGTTTCAAGTACTTTTGACTAGATTCAATGAAGTTTTAGGATTGCCAGGAATGACTAGAGGGGTTCTAGGTTATGTGGATCCACTCTAGGAGTCAGATTTGATTAGATGAGCACTTAGGAGTCAGATTTGATTAGATGAGCACTAAGGAATAAGTATGAGCACCNCCCCCCCCCCCCCCCCCCCCCTTCCCCTAGCTCCATGTTGGGTAATGTTGCCCAAGCATGGAAGCCCAAAATGTCAAGTTTGACAAGATCTAACCTCCTTTTATAGCTCGAGGTGAAATGAGGTAGGTCACAGCTACCAAAAATGGCAATGGAGTTAGTTTTGGAGTGTTGTAAGCAATGGAGCTTGGTATCCATGTTGGCTCCATGTTTCCTAGTGTGGATATAGGGGTGAATGGGTTGTATCAAGGTTATATGAGTTCTAAGAGATGGAAAACTCACTATAGAGGAGGTTTCCATACCTTGCATGGGAGGCATATGATGGTGCCCAGCACAAAAAATTCAAAAATTTGGACTTAGTGTTTTCTTCCACCATTCCAACATAGAAAATCCTTTTCCCTCATCCTTGCACTTTAGTGGACTTTAAGTTCCAATGCACAAAATTGGCAGTAGGGGCATGAGAGTAGGCATTTATATTTTAATCTTATTTTTAAGGTCAAATTTGTTTTAAACACATACTACAACTCTCATTCAACACTCAATGCATTGGAGGGGATTTTTCGTAGATTTTTTTGCTACAACACTTCTCATTCTTAGTGTGGAAGCATAGATCTCCTTCCTAGCTAACATAGATCAATCCTTCTAATTTTCTCAAGTTTTCAATGTTGGTAAGGCAAACATGAAGCAACATGGAGGCAAGAGCAAAAACCCAAGGATCCAAAAGATAGATGAGTCTGCATGGAACATATCACAACTACCTAGGCTATTTTCAATCCAAGCATCCTTCTCACTCACTCCAAGATAGGCCAATTCTAGTCATTTTCTTTACTTTCCTAGTCATTTTTCATAATTTTCCTAACTATGATAAGATCATTTTTGTCAATTCTATATTGATGGAGTGGGTAGAATGAAATTCTAATGAAATCCCACCTCATATTTTGGCTATTTATACATATATCTAAGGTCATTTTATTATTCAGGCTTTGGTAGATTTGATTTAAAATTAGGCTTACTATTTTCATGTGTTTTTTCCATTAATTTAGGGATGGAGATGTTTTTGTTAGATCTAGGCCTTAATATTTCTCAAAATTAAATTTTGATAAAATACCATACCTTATTTTTATTATTTTAATGTGGTTTTAAGGTTTCATGGTTGTTTTGGCTTTAATTCATGGTAAACTAAGAATGATGGCCCCAATGTGGATAGAAGGAGGATGGTAGTTTTGTACCATATTTGACTATTTTGAGGCATTTGGTAGCTCCAGAGGGTTCTAGCAAGGTCTAGGAGTCACCAACCTTTGAGAAATGATCACTACGTAGTTAATTTAGGTCATTTTTGTCTTTCCACCATCTATCCATGATGGGGATGAGATTCTTAGCATGGATGAATCCTTCCCTATTGTGGAAACAACAAATCCCAAGGTTTCAACTAGTTTTGACTAGGTTTAGTGAGGTTCCCTAGTTGTCAATGATGCTTGGAGGGATTCTAGGTCACATGGGGCTCCTTTTAAATTCAAACTTAGGCTAGGTGGATGTTGGGAGGTAAGAATGAATGTTACCCCACTTGATGCCATGCTAGGTACTATTTCCCTAGCATGGAACCCCAATTTGTACCATTTTAACAATGTTTCACCTTTTTTTGGGATCCTATGGCTGAAAAAGGTAGGTTTAAATTACTAAAAATGGTAAACAAGTATGTTTTAATGATTTTGTGAAGTGGAAGGCATGTATTCATGGTGGGTATGATATCCCAAGTGTGGATGGATGGGAATTAAGGATTTGTTATTTTTCTAAGTGCTAAAAGTGCTCAAAACTTAGCATTAATGTAATTTTGACTAAGAGGGAAAGCATATGGGGGTCCACATTCCAAAAATATTAAAATTTGAAAAGTGAAGCTATTTTGCACAAATATTAACATTGAAGAAAGTTTCCCCCCTTTGCACTTCAGTGCACATGGAGTTATGGTGAACTGAATTAGGAGTTGGGGTTTAGAGGTGGGTGTTTAGGTTTAGATGTAGTTTTTAATGCCAATTTCACAAGTTTTTTATCATAATTCATGTCTTTGAAAATTTCACATTAGAGGAGAGCTCTTTTAAGGATTCTTATGGTAATGAAAAATTATCTTTAGCATGGAAGCCTCATTCCTTCCTGTGTACAGCGTAGACCTCTCATTTTCCTTAATTTCAAACTACTCCTAGAATTGAGCCTACTATGGTGCCAAAACAATGTGGAGGGAAGAGCCAAAATCCTAGGATTCATAGGGTAGACAAGCATGTCAAAAACCTATAAGAATTTCCTAGGCCTATCTCCATCCAGGACTCATCTGTTGCTACTCTGTGGTAGGCAGTTCTACCTATTTTTGCTTGGTTTTCTAGTTGTATTTCATGGTTTTCTTGCATTTTTCTTGCCATATGTGGGGCTCATTTTCTCATATCTATGCTAATAGAGGTGGTGAAAACAAAACTTTGATGATATCCCCCCACTTATTTTGGCCACTTCCATGTGGATCTATGGTCATTTCATTATTTTGTCTTTAGTAGATTTAATTTTTAAAATCAAGCTTGCTATTTTCATGTGTTTTTTTAAAAATTTGGGGATATGGCCATTTTTCCTAGATCTAGGCCAAATAATTTGTCAAAATTAAATTTTAATGAAATCCTAGCCCATTATTTTGGTGTTTTCTTCTAATGGGTATCAATCATTTTGGTTGTTTTGGCTATGTTTTTATGGCTATGTTAAGTTGGGTTTTAGCTTTTTATCTTTTTACATGGAAAAAGCAAGCAATGTTGTGTATTTTTCAAATCCAATGTTATAAGTTTGTAGCCTAACATTTAATCTTTCTAACATCTATTGTCTCATTTAATTTTTCTTTCAAATGATTAAGTTATGGCTATTTTCCTAAGGTCATTTAATTAGGTTTTTGATGTCATTTTTAAAATTTTTTCTATGTTCATGAATTATTTCTAAGAAAGCAACAAATGTTTTGGCTATTTTTAGGTATGTCTAGATGGATCTTGGCTTCATCTTTCCAATAGAGGTGGAATCACTCCAATTAGACTTAAAACATTTTTTTATGAATTTTTCATCAAACTCATGTCAAAAAGAGGTTTGTGCCATCTTCAAATCCTTGCCCAAGTTCATAACAGATAAACAACAAGATTTAAGCTTTCAAATTGTACTAGAATCACTCCATTTAGAGCTCAAATGAATTTTTGAAAATGTTTTTACCAACCCTATGCGAAATGGGATTCATCATGACGGCTATGATATTTTGCTAATTTTTTTATGTTCCATGTAAAAATGGTTATGTATTTTAGGTTGTAACAGTCATGGTTATAGAGCTTATTATTTCATGATTCCTTCCATGGTGAAATCACTAAAATTGGAGCTTATATGAATTTTTAATGAATTTTTTGGCTAAACTATGTGAACAAGGTTAAATTTTGGATGGATGTGGTTGATATGTGTAACTTTTCTTGTAAAACTTATTTTTTATGTTTTTTTAAGAAAAAAAAAGGCTTTACTATTTTTAGAAAGATTGTTACTATGGCTAAATGCATTTTCTAGGTTTTAATGCTTTTTGCATGGTTTAAGCTAAGGCTTAATTTTGGCTATGAAATTTTGGGTTATGAAGTAAAAGGCTATTCAAGGTTGTAATAATACATTTGTGGAATTTCTTAAGCCAACTTAAATAAACACCTTAGATCTTTTTACAAACGCTAATTTCACCTCCAACTTAGGATGTTTTTTCTAAATTTGTTAAGAAATTCCAATTGGTCATAATGTTTTTGTTTTGGTCATGAAGGGTTTACTTAAAGTCCATCCTCATCATCATGGATTTGGTAGGCATTTTGTGCTACATTTTTCAACCCAAAACCAATACACCTCTCCTCAATATGCCTTTGGCGAAGCTATTACTATGGTTCAAACCTGGGATAAGGGAATTCCTTATCTATAATCTACAAAACTTTAGTGTGATGTTGTGGTCACACTTGTTCGTAGATGTGGCTGGGGCCATAGTGGAGACATTGTTTCCTTGGGCATCTAGCTTAATTGTCAAGTTTATCATTGACAACCCACCTTCTAGGACATCAGGGGGAATAGCAAACGCTATCTATCCACGTTACCTTACAGAGATCTAGATGATGCTAGAGTATAGAAAGTACAATGCTAACAATACTCTGATTGTGGTTCATAGAGCCCACATACTATTCTAGAACTCACCTAGTATCATGTATCATCTACCAAGGTAAGCATAGTTGGTATAGTGCTTTCATGTTTTTCTAGCTGTTTTGGCTAAAATACCTTTCCTAACTTCATTGGTCTTATAAAATTCTTACAGGTACAAGGTCAATGATCAAGGCTTTCTCATTAACGATCAAACCTTAGTAGTGGCTCAAACTACCCTTGATGAATTCACCAAGGACCCCTAGATTTGAACTATTGTGTCAACATTGAAGAGAAGACTTTGATGCCTATGCTACAAGGTTCAATCTTGTATACAAGAAGTGCAAGGATGATGAGATGATGCATAACTAGTGGGTAGATTTCGTTAACTCCATGGATCAAACCCTTGCAATTGGAACCTCCACTTAAACCACCTTGAAGAAGAAAATGAAAGGTAAAATAAATGCTATGGCTTCTAATGTTTTATTGTTACGAATGTTCTAATTGTTCTATTTCTTTGACTAGTCATTAGAGCTTCTTATGTTGATGCTAAAATTTAGTTGTTGCTTTGTAGGACCTTCCACCTTTGCTGATGTCACCATACCACTTTTAGGATCATGTCATGAGGATACTCTCATCTTGAAGTTTGGTGAGGTGATACTAGCACAAGAGTGGCAAAGGGAATAGGCACTTGGGTACCTTTAAACAAACATCCAACGTGCAAGTTTGCTTGATAAATTCATGGCACCCATTCCTTCCATCCCTAATATAGATATGTTGCATGTCATCGATTCCTTCAATGAGAAGGCTAGTCATTTTAGCACCATCATTTGAGATGTGAAGGTTAACATTGATATCGATGAAGGCCTCTTTTGAAACTTGTTTGGTGTCCTTGCTAATAGGGCAAAGGTTCCCACTAGGATAGTGAAGAAATTAGGCCATACCAAGGAAGTTTTGGAGTGGCTTGGTGTCAACATGTACCACTCAAAAATTCCCATGGATGGCTTCATGAATCCTAATGTAAAGGAATCATATCCTTTGTTTAGGTCTCATGCATTTCCTAAACTACTGTTGCAAAAGAAGATGATCGACATTGCATAAGGGTACACCTTTAAGAAGGTCTTGATGGATGGTACTAGTTTTAACTGGGCAACTGCTTTGGCTGTTGGGATTTAGGAGGAGATCCTTAGATTTCATGTAAATACCTCTATAATAATCCACATGAATTTTACTTTTTTTACGGGTTCTTTGAAGAGGTTTGTAAAATTTCTAGTGGTGTATAGGAATGGGTGATGGATTCCCCAAGACCTAAGCCACCTTTCTAAGCCTTGGATACAGCATAATTATTCAATGGTGCAAGCTTAGAATCCACCAAAGGGAATTGATGATATGTTATCCATTACCACTAAGGATCTTAATGTCAGGTAGTGTGAGTCCCCTAATAGCATAGATGATGAGGAGCCTCTCATGTTCCTAGCGAGCATCCTAAAGGTCAAACAACTATGTAGGAAGGCTGAAGGGGTTTCCATAGAGAAACTTAAGAGGCCCATGATGGAAGCACCACCAGCATTAGACCAAACTACCCCAAATAAGCTTAGGTTTAAGCTTAGACTATCACAACAAGCAGTCACAAGTATTCTTTGTTTAAGTTTGGCTATTTAATGGTTTAAAGCTTATGGCTACTTTTTGGTTTCATATTTAACTAATTTTCTATGTGCTATGATTGTAGACAAGCATCAGGCTATGGTAGCCTAAGATGCTAGAGAGCAACACAAAGGCATGCAGAACAGATGCTCCTAAAGAAACCTAATGTTGAAGGGTTTGCTGATGCAAATATAAATGATCTATATTTCTTGCTTGCTAAGGTGGTATCAGGTACATCCCCCATCATCATCCTAGAGGAGAAAAAGGAGGAGGAGCTAGTTATGCCCATGACTTAATATTTTTGTTATATCTTATAGTTTATTTTTTGTCTTCATCCTAACCATTCAATGATTGTTATGCTTATAGTAGGTCTTGAGTCACCAGTGCAAGCACTTGTCCCTATGTTTCATGTGAAATCATGGGTGGAGACTCCATACAAGGTGGAGTTCATGTGTTGGTTGGCTAAGGATATCATTGACTGGTTGTAATAATTTATACTCAAGATAGGTAAGAACTTTGTTTTATGTGCCTTAGTTGCTTATCTATGCTATAGGTTATGCTTTTGTCATGGCTATTTTAGATTATACATAATGTTTATGATTATATTTCATGGTTTTTGTAGCGCCTTATATGGAATGGGACCCCAGTAGAGACATGGAGATTGACTCCTTACCTAAGATTCTATTTGATGTATCTAGTGTATCCTTGAAGTTGTACAAGACTACTAATGATCTAGCAATGTTGCGTTGAAAAACATGATGGGAGCTAGAGAGGTCCAACAAATCCTTATGGAAGGAAGTTGTGGACTAAAGGGAAAATACATAGAAATAAGGAAAAACTATTAGAGATCTCCAAGAGTACATTTGTAGAGACCCAAGTGACTAACTTATGGGATTTTTAGACTAAGGAGTTCACATGGACCTACTACTAGCATGTCATTCAAGACAAGGTAGCAATCCTATGAGAGATGGTAGAACAACATATGTAGATGGACCTCATCTCCCAGAAGGTTGAGGATTGGAAATATCATTACGCTTGGGTCCTAGAGTGGGGTAAGAAACAAAAGGTCTATAAGCAATAGTACATGGTAGATCATGGGGCCTACCTTAAGTGGCTCAAGGAGAAGTTAGTTGCATGATGCAAGAAAGAGCTATTCATCTAGGGGATCTAGGTGAAGAGTGTTTATCCACTTTTTGAAAGTACTCTCATGATGGAGCAATGTCCTACTACTTAGATTACCACTACTACAAGAAAGACCTCTATAGCTACTATTACCTAGGAGCCACGTACTTGGACTATAGTAGATAGGGCTAACATTCTTTCTGGTGTTGATCTTGGAAATGTTGATTGGATTAACATGATAGAGGACCAAATCCTCCATCATTTGGAGGAAGGCCTTCCACATTTATCTCCTAAAGTAATGGATCTATAATCTCCACAAGTTTGATATATTTTATATTTTAGTTTTTGTTTTAAGTCATGATTTTGGCTTTAGGTTACTAACTAGCTATCTATTGTTTCTTTAGGCCTCAAGAGACATTATTGGCCCCTACAGTGAGGATGGAAATCATCTGCCACTTCCCCCTCCAAATGCCACTCAGTAGCCTCCATTAGCTTAGCTTGTTTGGCTAATTTTTTTATGGCTATGATTAGCCAAGAATATGTTATAGAAGATTATTATTTTTTTGACATTTTTTCCACACAACGTGGTCATGCCTATGTATGTTATGGACACTTTAAATTTAAATTTTTGTTTTATTTTTGGCTATATATATCTATATTTTTAGTCAATGTTGTAAATGTTGTGAACATTGAGAATGGCTATGTTGACATTTTGGTTATAACATTAAATGGCTAATCAATGTGATAATAGGCTAAACAAAAATAAGTATAATAATAAATATGATGTTTGCTAGTTTTAGGCCATCATGGGTACAAGTTATATTGTGTTACTAGTTTAAGGCCATAGCAAACCTTGATGTGTGATTGTAGCTACATTGCCAGTTTAAGGCCATGGTGGGCCATATTACCAATTTAAAGTCTTAGCAGACTATGACACCAATTTAGAGTCTTAGCAGACTGTAATTTTGCCAATTTAAGGCTATGGTGGGTCATGTTGTATGATTATCTTTGCTAGTTTAAGGTCATGGTGGGTTATGATGCTAGTTTAATGTCTTAGTGGACTATGACACTAGTTTAGATTCTTAACAGACTATAATTTTACTAGTTTAAGGCCATGGAGGATCATGTTGTGTGATTGTCTTTGCTAATTTAAGGTAATGGCAAGTCATGATGCTAGTCTAAGGTCTTAGTAGACCATTGTTTTGGCAATTTTATGTTTTAAGCCTTTTTTTGATGTCTATAACATGAGAAAGGTTGTACTAAATAAGTAAGAATGAAAACTCGAAACTTGGGCTACATGCATAAAGAGTAAAAAAAAGTACATAATAAAAGGTATAAAAAAACATGGATATCAGTGAATTTGGTTATAAGGCCATGGGATGAAAATATTAAGGTGAACTACACTTATATAGGTTCTTCCTAATCTTTACAAGATTATGGAATGAGTAAGGTCTATTCTGCATAATCTTATATTCACCATTCCCTTCATTGATGATATTAAAAGGGAGTTCATCCCTAAATGCATCCCATTTCTAATAATTATCATCATTGGCTTTCTTGTATTGTTGATCTCTTTTAGGCTATTTGATTTCATGGTTGGGAGCTTCTTATTGAAACTCCACTTTAGACCCTTACTCTATGTTTACGTCGTTGAAAACCAGGGGAACCACATTATCACCATGAATGATGATTTCACTTGACTTGTAAGGAGGATGAATTTCTTAATGGATGGGTGAGGACAAAGCTTGTAATTGAGCCAACAAAGATCTTCCCAAGATAAGGTTAAATCCTAGTGTCTCCTCCACCACCAAGAAATTCCTAGTTGTGGGGAATTTCTTTCCTGCCACAAAATCCAAGGAGATATACCCCTTCATGACAATGTTTGGTCCATTGAAGAAGTTAAGATCTATGATGGTTTTAGGTTGTATTTGCTTAGGTAGGCCCAAACATTCAATGATGATGCATGGTATGATGTTAGTTATGGCTCCATCATCAACATGCACCCAATGTACTTTAAATTTCCCTACACATATGGTTATGAACAAAGAAATCCTAGTTACTTCACCATTTTTGGGATTAACTTTAATTTTGCTATCACAAAATATTAGAGGTGTTGATTTTTCTCCTCTTAGTGAGGGAGGAACCATCAATACATGGATGGCTTCCTCATTCATAGGGATGTCCTCACTAACAGGGATAGAATTCAACATTTCGACTAATTCCTCATGATGTATGGAAAAATTCATGATGAAGTCATATAAGCTTAAGGTTATATTCTTTTACTTGAGGGATTTCTTAACTTGGACCATTGCACGAAGGAAGATTTTATCATTGGCTATGGACTTATCTCTCCAGTTATGCTTTGCTTCCTCCATGACCCATAAAATGCTTATTGGTTGAAGTGGTTTGAGCAAAGGAGGTCATGGTTTTTGGGGTTTTTTCTTGTTGTTCTAGTTATGGACTTCTTGATCCTCCTATGGCTTATTGCTTGAAGTGGTTTGAGCAAAGGAGGTCATGGGTATGGCCTACATGGAAGTGGGCTTCTATGGACCCACTTCCTTTCATGCCACCATCTACTTGTCACCCTTGTTAGTTGCCCTTTGCTTATGCTTCCTCCTTTGTTTGGCTAAAGTTCTTTGGTTGTCAGCCATTGGTTGTAAGGAAGATGTAGTAGCATTAGCCACCATAGGTAGTCATTGCATAGTTTTTTAGGCTACAATCAATTGGATTATGTTAGGCTAAGGTACCCTAATGACAAAAGGATCCCTCCAAGATACTCGTGATGGTACTCTTATGATGAAGGAGGATCTTGAGCTGAAGGAGGCTAAAGAAGCCCTTTCATCACAAGGGAATACTTGGATCATGAATGGTTTTTCTTGCAGGTCTCAAACTATTATCAATGTTGAATGCTGAAATAACATAAGGGCTATCATTAGCATTCAATGTGTCTTTGTAGACTTGCATCATCTAGTTTTGTGGTTGAACTAGGTTGGAAGCATGTAAGACTAGCTCCCCCTTATCTATCATCCTTTGTAGGTCATCCTTTAGTGCAAGGCAAAATTCTATGTCATGATTAGGCAGTTGATGATAATGGCAAAAGCATTCTAACTTAAAGTACTTAGATAATTGGGGATCATCCTTTGTTGCTTGAGTGGGGTCCTTGGCTATTTCACATACCCGCTTGTATTTCCTTCAAGCAGCTTTGGTCATTTATTTGTATTGCATGTGCCCACTTATTAATAGTTGGTCTAGTAACTCAAATGGTTTCATAAATAAGGTTTTGTATTTACTATAGTCTTTTCACTCAAAATCTGGCCTAGCTGTACTTGATGCAAAGGATCCAAATGTTGATGGTTGGTTATTGCAGTCATTAGTGGAAGCTTTAGGTGGGTTGGCCCTTGGCCCCTGGCTTGTAGTCTTTGTTTCTTTGGTCATAGTTGCTATGGTTGTATTGTTTTGTTTTTTTCTCTCTCTCTTTTTCTCTTTGTGTATGTTGATTTTTGTATGCTATGTAGGCCAAATCATGACTGGCCTCCATAGCATCTTCTATATTTTTAGTTTACAAAAATGTCTAGCTAAGGAACCACAGGTCAAGGTAGTAGAGCTTGAACTTGATGAAGTCATTAACTACTCCCTTAAATATGGCTAATAGATGGGACTTAGCAATGGATTTTTGAGATGGTTTCTTATGTAGCATGTGTCCCATCTATCAACTCATTCTAGGTGCACCAAGGTGGTTAGCTCTACTAGAAGGTTTCTAATCCTTCCTGCATGTGTCAATGCAGACTCAAGTAGTAGGAGCCAAGTGCTTAATGAAGATGAACCTGGATCTTTAAAGCTTTTCTTTATCCTTTTAGATTTTGATATGTGGTCATGATGATCATGATGTATTTTAGCTTCTATAATATTGGATATCATCAACTCTCTTTTGAGGGTACAAACATGTTATGCTATAAGATTCAGTTATGGTTTATGGATAATGGAATTGTTGCTTAACATACTCTAATGTGTTATTATTTAACCATATATTTTTGTTAATATTTATAATTCTTATGGTAATTATTTTCTTTTGATTATAAGCATTATGACACCACATTCCCATGCTATAAGACTTATGTAATTAAACTTGGAATATCTAAGTATTAAATATTGTGGTATGAAAAGTTGGTTTCAAAGCATGGTTTCTCGATCACTAATTGGATATGTTAGTTTTTGCAAATGCATCCAAGAAGAAGAGAAAGTGAAGAGGAAATTTTCAACAATGTGCAACAATAATTGCTTCAAAGACTAGTGAATTTGTTGAGCAATGGGAGTAGCCAAGGTGGAGGCACAAGCACAAAGCTTAGCAACCAAAGGCTTGTTGGAGAGTTTAGAAAGCTAATCCCACCTACATTGAAAGGAACTAATGATCCAATAATCACCTATGAGTGTATGGAGAAGATGAAGAAGGATTTTGGTGTTTTCAATTACACACCAACCCAAAAGATAAGGCTAGCTGTTTACCAACTTGAAGATGCTACTAGATGTTGGTGGAATAATTTGCTTTAAGTTAAAGAATGGGAAACAAATAATCTAACATGGGATGACTCCAAGAATAAGGTAGAGGATTACTATGCCATTAAGACCTATTGTAAAAATAAAGAAGATGAGTTTTATACATTGATGCAAAGTAATATGATAGTCCATGATTATGATAGAAAGTTTTGTGAGTTGATTGAGTATGTTCTTTATGTTTTGAAAGATGATAAATCATGTGCCAGAAGGTTTTTAAAGGGCCTAAGATCATTCATAAAATAACATTTGTCAGCTTTTATCATAACAAGGTATGAAAAGACATGAATACAAGCACTATGAGTGGAGAGGGACCAAATGGAAGATGAAGGACAAGATGGAATAGCCAAGAAGATAAAGAAAATGAAGGCTCCAACTAAGATTAATGAGAGGAGAAATAAGGTCCCAAGAATGGAGGAAGAGGAACCATGTATGAAATTTCCAACTTATTACCAACCAAAGGGCCAAGGTAAGATAAGAACATGTTTTTATTATAAGGAACTATGTTACATTAAGGTAGTTTTTCCTAAGCTAAATAGGGATAAGAAGTCCTTCAATAATAATTCTAGAGGTAAAGTGTATAGTATCATGTGAGTTCCTCAAGGAAAAGAAGGAGTTGTAGCTCCAAGAGTATACAACTTTCTAGAAGCTCAACATGACCTAGGCAAAGATATGATTTCTTCTCTAATCTTCCAAGAGGAAGATTCTTAAAGAAGGAAAGAATGTAATGGCCAATATTTTTAATACCTTATGTATCTTTATCTTCTATTAATCTTTGTTGATTTGAGTCTTGTGAAGGTTTTTATTTCATCACATTAAAAAAATAATGATTATGCTCTATTATATTATGAAATCTTTTAGTAATTTATTTAACTTGTCTTATATTTCTATGATCTTTCCATTTTAAAATATTTCTCTTTTAAATTCTTGTTTTGGTATTTACCAATATATTTGTTAATATTATTCTATTGAACTTTTGGATTTGGATGCTACTAATTTTTTGGTGTCTCTTGCTAAGAACAAGTTGATGGAAGGTGGCACATGCTATGAACTAGAACATGGAGTTGTTGAAAAAATATCATACTTTTGATAACTTGCACAAATTTTTGCTTCTATTTTCTTTTCCTATGACAATCAAAGATTTTCTATTACCTATTAGACTTAAATTGTACTTTTCCAGTTATCATGCATTGTAACCTATTGTCTCTATATTGGTTAAAGTTTGTAATCTTGTATTAAAGTATAAACTCCTCTCTCTCCTTGGCAATGATTTCTCTTTCTCATTAGTTTTTTCTTCCTTCTTTGTGATTATTAGAATCCTTAACATTCAGTTTCATGCATTATAGTCTAATCTTCATTGCAACTCATTTTTTTGAGGTAGAGTAACTAGCCTCAGGCTTAACATCTTTAACTAATTTTATGGTTCCAACTTGTATCTTATTTTACTAGTTCTATCAATATGGTATTTGTCAATTTGAGTTTTGTATCAGTCTTGGTTTATTCTTGAGATGTCTATTCTTATTCCTATGGATTCCCTACTCATTTTCTTCATTTTAGTATTTTTCCTAATATTTCTTGGTGTTTTCCCACTGAACAAGACATCCTAGACCTCTACCAAATGTCCCTTCCACATACTAAGAATTTGAGAAAGATGTCTCACTTATGGAAAAGACATCTCCATTGCACCTTAGACATCTCTTCATGTTTCAAGACATCTCTACTAAGACATCTCCTTCAAGTGTAAGACATCTCTTCCCAAAATAAGATGTCTTCTCAATCTTAAGATGTCTTACCTAAGACATCCTAGCTCAAGCCAAGATGCCTTCCAACTTGCTAAGGCATCCCATCTTTCCCCCAAATGTCTTCTAGTTCCCTGAGACATCTTACCAAAATCCAAGACGTCTCACCTACAAGCATGACAAAAAAGCCACTAAAATTGAAGTCTACATAGGTCCTATTTAACCATAGGAACATCTTAAACTCCTTGAAACACACTCAGAAACATTAGGAACCAAGTATATCATACCATTTTTCTAGCCATCTTGTGAAGGATATTTATCTTTCTTATCTCATGTGGTATTCGTGATCTAGGAAGCATAATGTTTCTTTTTGACTTTTTGATGATATAATTCAATGGGAGCAATGGGTAAGCATTTTGGGGAGTCTATTTTGGCCTCTAGAACTTGACCCACATCACTTATGATCATCCTATATGAGGATCAAGAACTAAAAGGGGAATTAAATAAGTTTCCCAATTAAAATCACTGTAGCCATTTAAAAAATACAATTTTTCCACAGATCACTAACTTGGGTAGTCCACACTTAGAGGGTAGAATCCATGCACACCTCTAGATGTTGTTGCTTCAAAAATGTGGTTTGAAGAACATCACAACCTTTACAAGATTTGAGCTTCTCTTTGGAGTGTTTTGTTATTGCAAAACCACTCAACCTTGCAAGGTCTTTACAAGCTCAAAATCTAGTTTAAAGGATCTCACAACCTTTACAAATGTGATCTCCATACCATAGTATTTTTTCACTACAAAAACACTCAGCATTACAAGGTCTCAACAAGCTTAATGAAGATGCCTTTCCATAAGAAGCACATCAACATTGCAAGGCTACAAAGAAAGAAAGAAAAAGATAAGGGAAAGATTGTAACTTGATTTAAAGATTCCTTGCACTTGAAGCTCACTACATAAAAAACACACAAGTGATGAATCAATGAAAAAAAAAAAGACAAATTCTCTTGATTAGCCAAGAATAGATCTTTCAATGAACAATGCTTGCACATTTCCTAGTAATTTCACTTAGTTTTATACCCTTCGAGTTTTCAAAAACTCCTCAAAATCCATGCAAAAACTATTAAATGTCTAGTTTGGACATCTATTTTAAAGATGAGATGTCTAACTATAACAAGCCTTAATGTAGAAAATACATCTACCTAAAAGTGGAGACATCTATAGTGAGACGTCTACCTTGAGTCGTCTATTTAGCAAGTTAAATGTCTACTATCAACTTGAGACATCTACTCTACTTACACATTTTGAGATTTGAAGCATTCCTTTGTCATTTTGGCATCTTGACAATCCCTAGAAAATATTCATTTGGCTCATAGACTCTATTTCCATCGATGTTCTCATCCTGTTTACTTTAGTCTTTATTTCATCATTTTAACATAGATCTTATTCTTGAAGTCTTGGTTCTTTGAACTCTTGTTCTAAAGTCTTCAATCTTCATGTGATTTCTTTGCTCATTATATTCTTTCATGGTCCTACAAGACTATAATCACAAACACATTCTACATTCTCCATTTTCTCTAAGGTTTTGACTTACCAAAAGGTCAACAATCTTCCCCTTTTTTGTGATGTCCAAAAGTTAAGAAACTGGATTAGTGTACCATAAAGAAACATAGCACACAGAATTATGTGAAATTTAAATGACAAAAATGTAAATATTGATATAGCATAGTATAATTCATCAACAAAATATAACCTATCTCCAAAGATATATTATGAAAGAAAAGAGCAACATCATACACCACATGGCTTGCTTGATTTGATTGTAAAACTCTCCCCATTTTTAAATAGCAAGCAAAAGGTGGGGAATATGATAGGGACTAACCCATATATTTGCAAGGAAGTGCCACTAGATCTACATTAGAAAAAAAACCCATAGAGATATAGGCATTTATCTAAGGAAGAAACATTTGTGTATTAGTTAAATAATTCTCATCCTTTAGCATTGATTTAATAAGGCAAAGGATGAGCAACCAAATTTCATTAAGAGCCTCCCTTTATCTATTCTCAAACAAGATTAGAATCACAATTAATTGAAGCCTTTTAGTTAATATTCAAAGGCTAACTTTCAAAGTTTAGCATTAAAGATCATGTAACCTATCTTTGAACCAATAAGTCATTAGTACTAAAACATATCATGAATCTAGCTGATCACCCAATATACTTCTCCTTTTGAAGAGCTTAGGTTTAAAATTGATCATAGCTAAATGGAAATCTATGTTGGTCAAAAGTAAAATATATGCATAAAGACTGTTAAAGATAAAACTCAAGACACACCATATAGTCTTTATCTATGCAAAATCTCATTAGACCTTTCTCATCACTATGTCCACAAAACAATTTAAGATGGCCATGTATATCTTGAGGTAGCTTATAATATCTTATTAATTAATTTTCAAGATTACCTTAGATGCTTTGCCAAAATATAGCGTGAATACCTTTTCTTGCTCTAGTATACCATTAACAATGCTTGAGATCCCTTAGGTAAGTACTTTACAGCTCATATTTGCAATACGGATCTTAGAAACACCATAAGGATACATGTTCACCACATAAAAAGTTAGGCATGTAACATAGTTCTCAAAAAGCAAGTTGATACAACCATGTAGTGTTCAAGAGCTTGCATCAATGAAGACCATTTTAGGTAGAGATTTTAAAGACATGGTTAAGAATTGTTTACTCTTTTACCTTTGTAACTTTACTAGATTTATGTTTGAACATATTCTTCATTGCTTGTTTTTTGGTAAGTATGCTAGAGATTGAAAGCTTGTAACTTTAATATCATGTCCTAGAGAGAATCTCCAGAGACTCCCCCTACACTGATATTCCCCCTGCATATATGTCCCATCTTCTTGTTTCATCCGTTTGAGAGAGAGTGGTAATCTCTAGTTAAGCCTTTTAGGATCTTCAACCAATTTTTCAACAAGGAGTTTCTTTTGAGAATGTCAGCAAGCAAAGGATCATAGAATCAAAAATTTTCATCTTTTGTAATTCATCCATTGGTTGATCATACTTTTATGAGTCATTTTTCTTTGTAGAGATAAACTTTCAAATCTTTGTAAAGCCATATTGAGATCAAGTGTGGAGACTTTTTAAATTCAAGATCTCCCATTAGTAGCATCTCTACTAGATGATAAGAATCATAAGATATCAACAAAGAAAAATATTCTCTATTTAATGAAAGCCTCCTTTAAAAAATTACATATCCATAAATGATTTAGAGGTAGATTTATCAATGTTCAACAAAAGGCTTTTGGCACAAAATAGCATAATAATTGTATAAAGCACATATATCCAAAAAATGTCTCAAGATGATGTACACTTATCAAACCTTTCCTTGATACACTTTTCATATATATTAACATATGCTACAGCTCAACATATTGGAAGATCAAGTGATATTCTCAATGGTGGCCAAAGTATCTAAAGGGTTTCTTGTCTACTAATATTTATAAACAAAACTAATCTACACTAAGTCTAGTAAGAAATGGAACAAAGACTTACCATTACTTATCTTACTTTTTCTCTAGTATGAACATGATTAATGGAGTTTGAGATGAGGTCCTCCATCATAGAGTATCTCCTTACCATGTAACTTACCTTTTCTTTTATCAACATTTTTGTATGTATCCTAAATCTCATGTGAGATTCCTTCTTTGTCATGTTCATGTTCTTCAAGGTGATAAGACTCATAATTTTTTATACTTATCAATCATGATCCCTTCATTTTCTTAGAGGTCATTCCACCTTCTTGTTCATTAGTTCTCCAAGCTTGTGTACTCTTGACAAGACCAAGTGGTCATGTTATTTTACTCTATATATGGATAATAATAACCTTGTTCATGTCCACATTCTTTATAGCAAAAATATAAGGTATCTCTAATTTGGATGGAATTATTAAGAACATGATCTTGTTTCTTCTTTTAGATGATACTAAACTTGTAGAAGCATTCTTTTGAAAGGCTTCCTCCAAATTTTCACTTTTGTCTTGGTTTGAAAACTTTTCCTCACTTTTACTAAACTTTTCATCTTGTGTATCCCTACACTTATGCTTATCCAAGTGGATTAGTAATTGAACCTTAACTTTTACATCTAAGAGTTTCCTTTTAACTTAGAGGATAAAGTATAAAGTTTAGAGATTTTTTATGCCTATTTTTCTTTGCCTTTTTAAGTAGATAATGTAGAATAATGATCTCCTCATACAATTCACTATACCTTTCATCATTTTTACCTTTAGATTCATCAAAGACTTCTATAGAATTTTCATTTGTAAGGGCCATGCATATGAGATGTAAGTCCTTTGTAGCATCATCTACCTCTTTCTTACTTTGTTCTCCATCATCCCAACTAGTATAGAAGTTTGTCTTTTTTTATTTAGCTTCATTTCTATCTCTTTGTTATAAACTACCAGCACTAGGACATTCAGACGTCACATGATCTCTTCCACCACAAACCCAACATTCTCTACAAAATGCATCAAATTTTTAATTTATAAAATTGTTACCTTTTTCTTTGCCTTTGGTGCTGCATTAATTAGGGCATGGTTGATTAAAGCTTCTTCCTTTATTTGCACAAAGTCTTTAAACTATCCTTGATAGAAGAGTTAGTTCATCCTTATAATTTGTTTCTTGTTCAACCAACTCCTTTTCCTTTGATGTAGATTTAAGGGTGATGAGCTCTTCTTTTATTGCTCCTTCACTTATGAAATTCATCTCATAAGCAATAAGAGCACTTTGAAGCTCTTCAAATTTCAACATCAAGAAATCTCTAATTTCTTCCATGGTGATGACTTTCAGTCTGAACTCTAGTCATTTTTATGATCACATCACTTTCTAGCTTGTCCTTGCCTATCCCTCTAGTTGCTACAACAAAATCATTTATCCTAGAGAAGTAGTCCTTAATCTTTTCTCCTTTCATTTTCAGTTTATCATATTCACTTTGCAACATAAGAAGTTTCAATTATTTTCCTAGTAATGTACCTTCATAGGTTGCTTGTAATGTTTTCCAAATTTCCTTAATATTCTTACATCTAGCTACTCTATTAAATTCATATTTTCTCAAGGCACAATAGAGATAATTATTTGCTTTAAAATTAAACATGAACTTATCTTTTTCATCTTACATCCATTTTCTTCTTAACTTGGTAGATGAAGTGATGTTGTTGATGAGAGATGTGTAGCCTTCAAGAATTGACTCTAAACTTCAAATTCAATGGACTAGAAGAATCCTTACATTCTTTCTTTCCAATATGTGAAGTTGATCCCATGAAACTTCGATGGCTTGATATCAGATGTCTCTTCCATCATTCACTCTTGAGATGTGAAGAATGAACTTGAGAGTACCAAGCTCTAACACCACTTGAGAATTGAGAACTTAGAAGGGGTGTTGGACAAGTTCCCTAATTAAAATCAATGTAGCCACTAAGAAAACATAATTTTTTATCTCATTCCCCAACTTGGGTAGTCCACAGTCAGAAGGATAGAATCTATGCATACCTTTAGACTTTGTTGCTTCAAAAATATGATTTGAAGAGCACCATAACCTTTACAAGATTTGATATCTACTTTGGAGTACTTTGTCACTGTGAAACCACTCAACCTTCAAGGTTCCAACAAGCTCAAAATATGGTTTAAAGGATCCCACAACCTTTACAAACGTGTACTCTACACTAGAGTGTTTTGTCGTTGCAAAAACACCCAACCTTCCAAGGTCCCGACAAGCTCAATAAAGATGCCTTTTCATAAGAATCACATCAATCCCAGAAGGCTTCAAAGAAAGAAAGTAAAATATCAAGGAAAAAGTGTAACTTGATTTACAAATTCCTTGCACTTGAAGCTTACTACATACAAAATATACAAATGATAAATCAATGAAGAATAAAGAAAAATTTCCTTGAGTAGCCAGGAATAGATCTTTTAATGAATAGTTCTTACACATTTCCCAAGAATTTCACTTAGTTTTATACTCTTTAAGTTTCCAAAAATTCCTCAAAATTCATGCAACAGTTATTAAATAGTTAGTTTGGATGTCTACTTTGAGGATGAGATGTCTAACTATAACTAGCCTTAATGCAGGAGAGATGTCTACTTGAAAATTGAGACATCTATTTTGCAAGTTAGACACCTATTGTCAACTTGAGACGTCTACTCTACTTGCACATTTTCAGATCTTGAGCATTCCTTTGTCATTTTGGCATCTCGACAATCCTAAAAACATCTTCATTTGGCTTGTAGACTCTATTTCCATCCACATTCTCATCCTATCTACTTTAGTCTTTATTTCATCATTTTAACATTGTTTTTGTTCTTGATGTCTTGGTTCTTTGAGCTCTTGTTTTCAAGTCTTGTATCTCCATGTGAAGTCTTTGCTCATTATATTCTTTCATGGTCCTACAAGACTTCAATCACATACACACATTTGACATTCTTCATTTTCTCTAAGGTTTTGACATACCAAAAGGTTAACATCATAGGTAGCTAGATTTAAGTGTTAATGGGTAGGCATTATGAGGGGTAAGATTGGCATCCTTGGTTGACCCACATTGCCTATGATTATACTTAGATTGTGATATTTGTCTAGCATTATGGGGGAATTATCTAGCCAATAGTGTCTACTCATGTAGCTTCTGAATATCATGTGGCTAGTATAACACTCCTATTAATTATTTATAAAATATCATATAAATAACTTATGAGTGGTGAGGTACCCCTACACTCAACCATACGAATATGAGCATGTACGCACGATTCGGTCAAACTCCGTAGATGGACTAGTTGTGGCACCTAGACAGTTATACGTTGATCATAGTTCAATGTCTTCCCATCTGGACTAGTATTTACTTTGTCACGTATGGTTTAGTCCAAGGTGAGGTGTATGATGTGATTCTAAACTAGGCTACTCCTAGAGACAATGGAAAACAATCTTAATTAAGCTAATAGGCAACATAAAGTAAAATCTAAGTTAGCCTAAGCGCAATGAGCATCCATCCTTAATCATCTGTACGCATCTTGGACCTCATGTACTACTTCTGGGAATTCCAAGCACACATTACTTGAGCACTATTAGATACACTACTAGGTTACCAAGTAGTTACACTTAAATGTTCATGATTAAGTCCTACTCATTCTGTGTTAGCAACAGGAAGTGTAAATGACAATAAAGAAAATATTAACTAGATAGACAATAATAAATAATCAATAATTAAAGTAAATAAAAGCTAAGTAAATAAGAATGAAAGTGAGAGTAATTAATTGCTAAGAAGACTATGGTCTAATCTAGCCTAACACAAGTAACCGTTCCCACTTCTGGACACATCCTGAACTTTGTGCAAACACTACTGGGCTGTCAAATGCTAATCGTTTCTGAGCTACCAAGTGTCACCTGTATGCTTGAAGGGGTCATGCTTGTGTAATTTAATGATTTTCTTAATTGATCAAAATGAATTGCTATGCTAATAACATGAATGTAAAGTGCATAAATAAAATAAATGCTTAATAAAATAAATGCATAAGAAAACAAATCTCAAGTGCTGCAAGGATGAATCAAAGAGCTTGTGCTTAGTTCCAACACAATGGTGTGCTTAGGTACATCAATTCTTGAATAAAGATCTATTCACATTTAGACCTCCTATCGCAGGCACTTGGAAAATATTCTAACTTTCAAATAAACAGACTACAAGAGTTTTGCTACTTGATTGCTAAAAAAACATGTTCCCAATTGTGCACCTAGGTGTTGTATTTATAGACCTAGGAGTAACCCAAGAATAACCATTCTAATAATTAGAATAACCTCTCTAATAATAACTGATCTAATAATTAGAGTAACCACTCTAATAATAATTGCTCTAATAATTAGAGTAACCGCTTCATCATACCTCCACGACTGAATGAAAACTCGTCCTTGAGTACAAAAGAAGAGGAACAAGTTCTTTACAAAATATATTTGGGGGGTGTGGACTTATTTGACTGACATGTAGAGTGACACAAAGAAAAATAGACAAACATAGAAGTGCCTGAGCATACAATATTACAATTATGTACAAAATTGGTGTTCATGACAATTAGGAAAGAACATCAATGGATCCAAAGGACATCCAACCCCTCTTGGAAACAAAAGAATGAGGGATAGGTAGAAGAGATCCAGTGGTCACGAACAATCTTCCACAAGTGATATGGTTGCATCCTCCTTGGTGACAATAGTCTTGCTTCTAGTCCACGCTTCCCACTACAATCACAACAAAACCAAGGATTAGTATATATAGTACATAAATAATGGTTGAATACCTTGTCTCATTAGTGATTTTATCTAGCCAATTTGTGATTGTGATAGATTGATTGCTTGATATTATTAGTGGAAAGACTGCTGAATGGGTTAAATAAGAGAAGCAATCCATACAATTCAAAAAAAACTTGACACACGGAGTAGTGGAAAGAGGGTATTCACAACAATAAAAAGGAATTCATTACAAAAAGTTGTGAATATGTGTACAATTTAGATGACATGGATGGGGTAAATAAAAATAATTTAATTATAAAAATGTCTATGGGTAAAGAACTTAACTTAACCAAACCAAAAGATATGCAAGTGGGTCCTCCCCAAAGTAGGCACAGGCCTTTTATGCCCTTGAATAACTTCAAACCAAGAAATTTGTGGGCTCCATGGATGATTAATGATTATGAAAAGTTAAGTGAAAAAATAGGAAAGTAATTGACTAAGAAACTCGATACATCAAACTAGAACACTGAATTAAAACATGAAACCAGTAGTGAGGTGAGATATGGAAAGCATAGATGGATGATAGAGAAAGTGAAATGGAGTTTCTAATTATGGTCACATACAGCCTCTTGTGAATTTTGTGATTAATTGACTTGATAAGATCCTTCCTTAGTCCAGATCAAAACCAACCACTTTTAGTGACTTCACATCGACATTCTAAGGCAAGTCCATCCCCTGAGACACAAGAATGCTCCCACAAAATAGCCACCATTCCAAACTAAAGTGAAGATTAGGAAGTGAGAAATGGCCTTAGTTAGAGGAGACAAGGCAAGTCTCATAACCAATGCTTATAGCCCTTTTATTTGGTCTAAGGGGTGTACTTTGAATTTCTATGTTTTTTTTTTTTTTGAATGGGAACCACACCATGCAAAGACCCATGCATTTTTTCCCATTTATTTTGTCCAAGGGGTGTGCTTTGAATCCTCATCTTTCTCTTTTTTTCTTTTTTCTTTTTTTATTTTTTCTTTTTTTTTTTTTTCTTTTTTTCTTTTTTTGTGGTTAGAACCACACCATGTAAGGACTTATTTGACTTCCTATTATGAAATGACACAGAATGATGAGAAGCTTACGAGAACACTACTGCACACAGGAAAATAGAAAAGCACAAAGAATACTACATCCCTTTGAAGCCACACCCTAGCCAA
Organism: Gnetum montanum; assembly: GCA_015680685.1. Classification (NCBI taxonomy): domain Eukaryota; kingdom Viridiplantae; phylum Streptophyta; class Gnetopsida; order Gnetales; family Gnetaceae; genus Gnetum; species Gnetum montanum. Next base: position 657,796 of record MNCI01015796.1, on the reverse strand, counting down.
ACTTTTGATTCCTTCCCAATTCTAGAAACTACACAAGTCACCAATTTATTAGAGTTGCAATAATGGAGAAGAGACTGCACGCTTCCAAAACAAGGAAAACCATAGAGTATGTGAATGGGTAGATGATGTAGACTCACTACTTGTTACATGAAAAGAAACCATGTCCCAGTTGTCAGTAATGACATTCAAAGTTAGAAACTAGACATCAACAATCAAATTACAAATGAAACATACCATCATCAATTAGCACATTACCATTATACCTAGCACCTTATTAGCAAAAAAAGTATAGAATTATACCAAACATAAGAAAATATAAAAGAAAGTGAAAGAGTATCCAAGAAATATTAAATATATTAATGATGGTGTAAAACAAAAACTTAGAAAAGATCAATAATCCTAAAAAAATAAATAGATGTAAAATAAAGAATATGAAAACAAAAAGTTTTAAACCAAAAATGTGTAAAACAAAAAATCAAAATACACTTAAGAATCCTAGAAATTAGAATGGGGGCTGACCTCCATGACTAAAAATTTGGTCATGGTTAGGATTAATAAGTGGATGAATAGGATCCATGCATGTATGAAATGTTAGGGGTTCATCATGCCCTAGGCACTAGGTGTCTATTGGTGGTATGGTGGCTAGGTAGAGAAATTTTTGATCACACACTTGATTATAGAAAGCATAGTGGATCAGGTTAGATGATGTGTGTACATTATGAGGGAAATCTGACCCACTATGAAACCCTTGACTAGATGGTAGTATGCATGGATATGTGTGTCCCTTCACATTGGTGAATTCATTGGATGTTGGAGTGTGAGGTGGAGGCCTAGATAAGGTGATAGGAGACATTGAGTTTGAAGAGGAAGGTTGCATCCTAGTGTTGGGCTTGTGCTAAGTTGGAGGATGCAATGGTTTTAGAACCATGATATCTCTTTCTATGGTCATGCCTAAAGAAAGGATGCTTCTGACATTGTGGAGGACTCCCACTGTTATTAATAGTAGTAGCACAAGTAATGTTCATGGGTTGGTGCTGTGGTGCAAAACCTTTCGATGCTACTGGTGGTGATGTAGAAGGAGGTGAAGGATGAGAGCATTGAGAGCAAGGAGAAGTATAAGGAACATGAGGTGGTGATCTCGTAGGAGAGGACATGGGTTGATGATACTCAGGAGAGTGATAACGATGAGGTGAAGTAGAGGATGTTGATCTAGTTGGAGAAACAAGGTGTTGAACATGATAAGTGCTTGGTTTTGGATGGTATGAAGGGTCTGGCCAGTTTGGTGATGGCCTCCCCCACTACTGGGGGTTTTGCCATAGCGGTTGAGCATAATACTGAGGCTAGTCATAATTTTCCCATAGATACTACGATGAGTTGTGGGATTGCCCATAAAGTTATGGAACAAGAATGCACCCAACCATATACTTCTGTACAAAATCTGGATGTAACATTCTTCCCCAATGCTCATGTAGATGTGACAAGATTGGGCATTGGCCTTTTGGGTGATCATATAGGAAAACATCGCATTGATATTTATGTTTTGCAATTGAGCCCCTATCCTCATTTTCTTCAGTCCTTCTTTCCGATTGTGAATGGTGTTCTACCATGTTTCTAGGTTTAGTATCCTCTGTTTGTTTTGATCATCAAAGTTATCTTGCATGGGTCTCCCCCAAATAATGTCTACATATTCTCTACATTTTTCATGTACCCACTCTGTCATCTTGTTGATCTTTGCCTCAATTTCATCTAGTGATTTTAGTATTGGTAAAGGTATAAATGTTTTCACCTCCTCGAGGTAAATTGATTTCTCCTCTTTATGATTATGGACCTTTGTTACTTTAAGAGTTTGATCCTATTGAGATTTTTCAACATTCTCCCATTTGGCTATTTCTCCTTCTTTTTTTGCTACCCACTCAATAAGCTCTTGGAATTGATGGGTTCATAGTTCATATAGTTGACTTGGGACATACATCCCTAGGGTCTCCCTTATTTCATTACGGATCCCATCCATGATGTGATACATTAGCCTTTCCTCAAAGAACCCATGACCAGGGCATTTGTTTAACAAATAATAATATCTTTCTAAGGTCATGTCCAAGGGTTCATGTTGCCCTTGTTTCCACTCTTGGATTTATCTCCTCAAGGCTAACACTCTTACATAGGTTTGATATCTTTCATTGAAAAGGTTTATCATTGTCGGCCAATGGCAAATTGATTTTGACTTTAAAGACCTATACCATACTTTTGCTTGGCCAACGAGTATCATAGGAAAGAGCTTAAATCTTTACCGCCCATTATCAATATTTTTCCATGCACAAGCATCATAGAAGACTTGTAAATGATGTTGCGAATCTAAATCATAGTCTCCTGAAAGCTTGGAAAATTTTTTTAAATCAAGCTTGGGTAGACGACTTTCATTACGATGCCTATAGGATATTCGAATGGCCTATTATATATGCATTAGGCTCATAGTTGCCAGTAGGGGTTCATCATCACTAAGTAGGTCATGAGTTTATGAGTTGGAATAATGATGTCTATGTTCATGTTGGCATTCTTGGTTTTGCCTATGGGTTCGATTTTTATTTCTATGTTGACCCCTTGAGGAATAGTCATCCATGTCACAACCTGACGTTGAAAGAGCAGAGAAAGAGAGGGAACTAAAAAAAATTCATGACTTTTGTAAGTCTCCCAATCATCCCCTGATGTACTCTTGCTACTCATTGAGAAGGTCCTAGGCTTTACGGGCCCCCTTGTTCTAGGGGATGTCCCATCTTCACTAGAGGTGTCCAAGTTGGATGACAAAAGTCCTTGAGTATCATTGGGGTGTTTATGAACATCTAAAACTCCTACATAAGATTGAGCACTCCAAACTTCTTCATTGGTTCTCCAATGAATTTCCTCGCTAGATGTTTTTTTATCATTGTCTTGTGAAATAGACATGGTTGTGAATTATGTGTGACTTAATTGAATTTAATTTCTTTGTTTGAAAGATATATTGTTAATACCATGTTATAGTGATCTTGTATGATATAAGTAATCTAGATAACTAGCACCATCCCTGGCAATGGCACCAATGATGAGTGACGAGATACCCCTACATTCAACCATATGAATACGAGCATGTACATGCAATCCGGTCAAACTTTGCAAACGGACTAGTTGTGGCACCTAGATAGTTATACATTGATCACAATTCGTTGTCTTCCCACCTAGACTAGTATTTGCTTTGTCATGTATGGTTTAGTCCAAAGTGAGGTGTATGATGTGATTCTAAACTAGGCTACTCCTAGATACAATGGAAAATAATCTTGATTAAGCTAATAGGCAACATAAAGTAAAATCTAAGTTAGCCTAAGCATGATGAGCATCCCTTCTTAATCATCCGTACGCATCTTGGACCTCATGTACTACTTCTGGGAATTCCAAGTACACATTACTTGAGCACTACTAGATACACTACTGGGTTACCAAGTAGTTACACTTAAATGTTCCTGATTAATTCGTACTCATTCCGCAGTAGCAACAAAAAGTGTAAATGATAATAAAGGAAATATTAACTAGATAGACAATGATAAATAATCAACAATTAAAGTAAATAAAAGCTAAGTAAATAAGAATGAAAGTGAGAGTAATTAATTGCTAAGTAGACGATGGTCTAATCTATCCTAACACAAGGAACCATTCCCACTTCCCAGACACATCCTGAACTTCATGCAAACACTGCTGAGCTATCAAATGCTAATCATTTCTGAGCTACCAAGTGTCACATGTATGCTCAAAGGGGTCATGCTTATGTAATTTAATGATTTGCTTAATTAATCAAAATGCATTATTGCGCTAATAACATGAATATAAAGTGCATAAAATAAAATAAATGCATAATAAAATAAAATAAAATAAATGTGTAAGAAAACAAATCTCAATTGCTACAAGGATGAATCAAAGAGCTCGTCTTTATTGCCAACACAATGGTGTGCTCAAGTACATCAATGCTTGAATAAAGATCCATTCACACTTAGATGTCCTATTGTGGGCACTTGGAAAATATTCTAACTTTCAAATAAATAGACTGTAAGAGTTTCACTACTTGACTGCTAAAAAACATGCTCCCAATTGTGCGCCTAAGCATTGTATTTATAGACCCAAGAGTAACCCGGAAATAACCGCTCTAATAATTAGAATAATCACTCTAATAATAACTGCTCTAATAATTAGAGTAACCACTCCAATAATAATTGCTCTAATAATTAAAGTAACCGCTTCATCAATAACTAATAAAGATACTATGAAATCCCAAGGATCTCGATTTAACCTTGATTTTCTAACTCAAAAGGAAGCAATAAAATAGATAAAAATTATTAATTAGGAGCATAAATATAGTAGATCAATATAGCATAGAAAATTTTTATAATACTCTCATGTATAATTAAATAAAATTTATTTAGAGAAAATTTGAGATTTGCACAACAACAAAAAGAATGTTGTCTAAAAATTCCACTAGTTGCATCATAAAATAGTGTATAAAACAATCAATCGAACATCTAGAAATAAATTTATTTTCATTTTAAGTTTATTTAATTAAGTATTAATATATTAATATATAATAAGTAATATTAAATTTTCCCAAACATATAACATAGGCCAAAATGAAAAAAGTTCCTTGTAATCTCATGGTCCCACCAATAGAAATGGAAAATTCATATCTATCATACTTTATTAATTATTCACAAAAATAAATACATGGCTCAAATATTCAAGAAGTGTATAAGGTTTCCATTTCAAAAAAATACAAAATATACAAAAATTATTTTTCAAGTTGAGGGGCTCCATCTTATACAAAATTTGTCCATCTTCATCCTATGTTCCTCTTTAGACATTTTCCTAGCTACTGGCTCTTTCCATCAAGCTATAGGAGGAATGATAACTCCTTAAATAAGAAAGATTATTTTATTTTTCTCTTCATAGAGCATAAATTCTATGACCCAAAGTCTTAGGTTACAGGCTAGAGGGAGGTTTCTAATAAAATATTTTAAAATGTTTTCTAGTTTATAAATGCTACAAATTTTTCAAAAATCCAAAAAAAATCTAAAAATCCATAGAATGAATGTTTTAATTATTTAATTGTTTAGTATCCAAAGATATCATAAAATGTTTTAAAAAAACCCAAAGAACATATATTTTATCTAAGCATCTCCAAAGTCTAGGTCTTAGTTATCCTCACTACCAAAGGGATTCATAGATAGATCTTAGAATAAATTTACGACTATCATCAGATTAGCCTTATGACCCCAAACAAGTCCCTTATGGTCAAATCTTGGCAATAGCCTCACTACTAACATCCTCAATGGCTAAGGCACATATATCATTAGAAGTATAGGTCTTGACTATGCCTTAAGGCATACCACTAGATTCAAGTACATCAAAATCTAGGGTAGGAAATCTATCCAACAACCCTTGTTCTTGTGGGATGGATCTCAATAAAGAACACTTCACTACTGCATGTAGATGGAGCCATTTAAAAGATTCGTGGCTCCTACTAACAACTGAGAAAAATTGGTCCCATCAATATTATTATTTTATTCCAAAAGTTCAAAAGGTGTCTAAAATGGCCAAAAATTCATAAAAGTTCAAATTCCACAAAATTCTTGCAAAATCATGTTTTTGTCATGAGAAAATTCCAAATATTCATAAAATATCTAAGGGCATATTGGGCATAATTTCCATAACTCACCAAAAGATAAAAAATGATATTAATAGGATTAAAATATTTTTTATCATTAAAAAAAGCCCAAAATTATAAAAATGCACCAAAATCTATGTAGATTAATTAAAATCCTTGAAGAATAACAAAAGACCAGGAAGTAGAGAGGAGAGATAGAAAATCCATAACAGTATGGGGTAGCCATGTAAAAGGAAAATAAAATAAGCTTCCTTACTTGTGTTGGTAGGGCTTCGAGAATTCTCTTGTGTTTTCCTTTCCCACTTAATGCTCTCAATTTGTTTTTTCTTTGCTTAACTTGTCACACCCAAAACTCTTCTTCAAACTACAATGAGATGTATCTAGAACTATTACCTATTTATAAGAGGAAGAACTTAAAAAAATTGGGCTCAAATCAACTTCAAAATAAAGAAGAAAGGGGGGAAATGTCTTTTAGAAAAATGTGACAAGATATTGTTTTGAAAAACAACGACAAAAAAAAAACAAATGATGGAAAATAGGGACAAAAACATACAATAGAGAAAGATGGTGAGTATATCGTTTACATATAATATATATGTTATGCATTTTCATGTTTAACTTTTATGTTTTCAACATTTTTCAACTATCTCACATGACACAATCGATTTAACTTTTAAATTTTCTATTTTTAATCCTTATTTTTTTCTAAGTTCTTTTCTTTAATTTCTCTCTCCATGCACTCAAACCCTCATAACACGCACACCAAGATTTCAAATCAAATTACCTGCAAGATCCTTATCAAGTGTTCTACCAAATTGTATGTTGAAATCTTATCAAGCATTACTTATCATAGTTATCTAGTGCAAATGCTAAAACTTCTATAGTATTTTAGCAAATTAGAAAATGTGATTTTTTGAAAATCGTAACTCTAATTCTAGTGAACCAAGGATCAAAACCTATGTTTTTGAACATCATGGACACATGTGCATAAGTTAGATCCTAGGTAGGACATCATCCTAAGATACTATCTTAACAAAGATTATTTATACAATATTTAATTATAATTAAAAATGATCTCCAAATCCTAGTTTAATGACAAAAAGGTAACAAGGGATATGGTCCAGGTAGAGTTAGGGTCCACAATTGTTCCATGAACAGAGCATTATATAATCACATGTGCATAATGAAAATTAAAGATGCATAACTAGATGTGCATAATTAAGGATAAATGTGTATAGCCAAACACTTGTAAAGGAATGAAAACTAACAAAAGAAAAACTTCCTAGGGTAATTGGATTTCAGCATTTAATCAAAAAATATAAAGTAGATCTATGACTAAGATCCAATAGTAGTAAAATAAAGGATACAAAACTTTAACAAAGCATCATAGCAAGCAGATTGCATTCACTTGTGCAGAAAACTAGTAACAACAACAACAACAATAGTAATGATAGTAATGTAATCCTATAATTTAACCAAGATAATTAGAGCTCATTCATTGAAACACATCTGACAACATTAAAGAATTAATCATATGCATTAGATTAAATAACTAAACATTGCATATTCTTAGGCTGTAACAGCTGGTTTTTGTGATGTAAAACTAAAGGATGGGTAATCTATATGAGTTTGTTTATAGGCTCAGTTCATCCACGAGAGGTGAAGTTGGCCAACTAGTGCTTGAGGAGAGTCATTGGCATCCAAGATAGGTGAGATCTTTATGGACCAAGAGTCCTTGTAGATGATTGATCCTACTACATTCTCGGTTTGCCTATCTCTTGACATTTCATGGATCTCATGGTTTGGATGTTATTTTTTGTATCTAATCTCTGGATTTTGAGGTGGTTTCTTGTGCAACATGTGCCCTATCTATTAGCTTGTTCTAGGTGCACCAAGGTAGTTATCTCTACTAGAAGGTTTCTAATCCTTCCTGCATGTGTGGATGCAGATTCAAGTAGTAGGAGCTAGGTGCATGATGGAGATGGAACTAGATCTTTGGAGCTTTTCTTTATGTTTTCACATTTTGATATGCGGTAATGATGATCATGATGTATTTGAGCTTTTATGATGTTGGATATTATCAACTCTCTTTTGAGGCTACAAACATGTTATGCTATAAGATTCAATTATGGTTTATGGATAATGAAATTACTACTTAAAGTACTCCAATATGTTATTGTTTAATTATGCATTTTGGTTAAGGTTTATAATGCTTATGGTGATTATTTTCTTTTGATTGTAAGCATTATGACATCACATGCCCATGTTGTAAGATTCATGTAATTAAACTTGGGTTATCTAAGTGTTAAATTTTACAATGTGACAACAAACAACAAAGAGGAAGATCAAAGTAGGCATAGAAAAGGCGATAATGAAAAATGGAAAATAATGTCGAATCACTAGTGATGTAGTTCGTCATAGAAATAGATAGTTTTATTATAATCAATAGTCATGCTTTATTATAGGTCCAATTGACCTATGATTTTTGTAACTAGCTTTACAAAATTTCTATGGAAAGAATTGAGCTTGTCCATTTAAGATTGATAGTATGATAATCACCATTATGATGCCTTTATCTCATCTCTATAAGGTAAACATTAACAATCAAAGGATTGATTTGACAATAAATATCTACAGTTAGTTGGTTACCTAATTTCATTGTTTGAATGTGGAGGTGTTAGCCTATTAGTAAGGGGTAGGGGTGGGGTCTGTGGGTGTTGGAACCCCAAAATAATTGTAATATAGTTCAATTAGAACTTTATAACTTAGCATTGCCTATCAAAATTGAATCCATGACTTAGAGGTTTGCAAATCTAGAGTCTTACCACTAGGCCAACACCTAATTTTGGGTTTGATTCTCAAGTGCAATGCTGGGCTATAAAGTTCTAATTGGTCTATATTGGGTTCCACCACTCTAGTCCCGAACCCCATCCCCCGAAATTTATAATGTTATAATGAGTGTCTCAAAATGCAGCTTGGAATCAAATCTTTGACTTACATATCACAAGCAGCATGTGCTAACGAAGTAAACTATACTTCATTAATAATTCAAAATAATGATAACATTTTTTTCAAAATGGATAGTGTCACAATAAAAAGTTGTAGGTGTTGGACCCCCAAAATAATTGTAATATAGATACACCCCAAGATATATAGTCCAATTAAAACTTTATAACTTATTATTGCCCACTAAAATCGAATCTATGACTTAGCTTTTAAATCAAAAGTTTTACCATTAAGATAAAAAGTTAAAAACTATTCTAACAAAACATCAAAAGAAAAGCATAGGATGATATTTTTTGTTCCAATCTAAAGATAGCAAAGCCTATATGAGGCATGTTTAAGTCATCGTGTAAGCCACTTCTACACCCACACTAAATAACCTTCATACTGAAATATTATATGTTGTGGCATATGTCAAGGTGGTAATACTAAGGCCTTTCACCAATTATGGTTTTCTTTCAAAAGACGACATTTTTTGTCCGCCTTGTTTACCAGTGATACCTCTATTGTATTGCATATAACTCCAGAGTTGCCAACCGTGCTGCATTATCTGTGTCATGAACCTTTTCCTACAATAGGTTTGGTTGGCTGTGATTGAGTCAGGTTTACATATTTAGGCCCTATTCACCACGGTCAATTCTATCCATTGCAGTGTTTAAATAATAGGGTATCTGGTTTTCAGCGGTTTTTACGGTTCACGGGTACTCCGAAAAAGATTGGAATTTTCAGGATGTTGCACATTGATTGATTGCCTTGGTCAGATTTTTGTTTGGATTTTTTATCGGTTTAATATCGGAATAGACAGCCACCGGCGTGTACTTCTGCTGAAAGTTGCTTATAATCCAGAAGCCTGTTAAAATATGTCTAGTATGCAGAGTTTGATTGTTCATGGGGAGAAATAATTTTGAAGTATGATTCGAGAGAATAAAAATGCTTCCTAGCAGGAGGATTGGACTGAATCTATCCAAAATATCCCAAAAAGTAGTTATCCTCAAGCCAATATAAAGAATCAGTCGGTGGCAAGTTTCCAAGATATCAAAAGCTCGCTCCATTTCTGTAGATCCGTGCCGCGAAACGGGGGAGGCTAAGTGAAGTGCATTATCCTCTGAACAACATGTATACAGAGTCGCACAGCATTCTGCTTCAGTTAAAAACAAAGAAGTGCAGTGTTGCGCATGTGCATTACGGTCATCGATCCGATAATAACATATGAACACAGATTTGCATGTACCCCAAATTTGCAAACAACAGAGCATATTCAGAAATGTTAGAACTTTCCTAGTCATATCCCATCTATTCCACCGTCCCCGAGCTAATTCTGCTCGATTTGACATGGTGTTTTGTATCTTAGTAGAGAAAGTATAAACAAATTCAAATTCCTCGGAGATTCGTGCATATGCATTATCCAAAGCTAAAGCAATTTCCACGAGTTCAAGCTAATCAAAGCAAGCAAATACAGCCAAATTCCAAATTTTGGAGAATAAACAATAATTAGCAAAACATTTATAAAGCTTCTTCTCCAGAAGAGAAAGCTTATTGTCCAGTTTTCACAAATTGAAATAAGATTTATATTTCGACACACCTCAGATTTTGACCAAAACATGAATATAAACCTGAATTAAATGGGGTTGTGGATCATACTTCCCAATCGTAACTGCCGGGCAACCAATTAATTCCAGATTCCTCTGGATCATCATACGAGGCAACACTTCCTAATAACTCTGAATCCCAATCAAGACAGACTGAGACGCCAAAAAAACCACTTAACCCTGGAACCCACTTGCTACCTGCTAGAAAACATGACATGAATCCAAGATAACTAAACGAATTGCCATTCTCTACATGCCTCAGCCAGGCCAAGAAAACTAAGTGGCTTTTCGACATGGACTGCAAAACTCTGGTGAACAGAAACAGAACAGGGCAGTGGTCCAGGAGAATTGAAGCTTGGTTCAGTAAATCCGGTGCAGATACCGGACTCTCTGGTTTTCAGATTGGGCAGAAGAAGGGTAATCATGATCAGAACCAAAGCGCTGCTCAAAGTCCTCCTCATCAGGGGGCAGCTGGTTCAGGTCAAAAAGCAGCTCCTCTTCTTCATCCGCTCCTGCCGCAGCAGCAGCAGCAGCATTAATGGAAGAAAATTTCCTTTTTCTATTGCTACAGCTCTCCTGTTGTTGCTGGACTTGGCCTGAACCAGAAACCAGAGCTACTGAACCTGTGAAATTGTGAGTGCCCCTGCTTGCAGTAGCAGTATTTGCAGAGACCCTGTGACATCGCATGTGGCCTCCAAGAGCCTGCCCAGATTGGAAAACCTTCAAGCACACTGAGCACTGATGCCCCAAACTGGGCTGGTTTAAAAATAGCTGCTGCTGGCTTTGGCCTGTCAACTGACTAATACCAATATCTGCTGCTTCATCATAATCATAATCATAATCCTCGTCCGGATTTCTAGCTGCTGCTCCAAACCCTGTTCCAGTTGCAAACCTGTTCTTGCTGCTGGACACTATCATCATCAAGAGATCATGATGGCTGCTGCTCTGGGCTTCTGCTGCAACTTGCTCGCCATTATGATACTCCTCCTCCTCTTCCTTCTCTGCTGCATCTGAGTCATCATTATCATTTTCATTTTCATCTTCATCTGCCTGGACCTGGGCCTTGCCCTTGCGCTTGCCTTTCCTGTGGCTAGACCTGTGCCCACCAAGAGCTTGATGAGAATTGAACACCTTATTGCATATACTGCACCTGTAACCATCTCCAGTGCTGTTCCACTTCCAGTTCCTATTTCCATCATTTTTCTTTTTACTGTCAATGTTGATGCTTAAGCTCGTGCTCTTGTTAGCTGCAACGCCAATTTCGCAATTAGCCTCACCAAAATCATTATCATAACTGCTTCTGGGTTTCTTGAATCCTTTGAACTCCTGCTCTCCTCCTCCTCCTTCTTGGTCGTCGTCGTCGTAATCGACTGAAAGGCCCGTGAAGCTTCCCTGTGATTCAATGCCCCTCTCATGAAATACAGACTCCTCCGTCGACTCTCTGCTAACCCTGCTATTCCCAAGAATAACCAGCAGATTTGCAGTATCTCGATCATTCTCCGGAGGAGGAGCAGCAGGAGCTTCTCCATTTCTCTTAATCCTGCCAGACCTTGCTCTGGTCAAAGACCAACTGCCCACAACAACACCGGCCCTTCCTAACCCCGATCCGGATTCAGAGCAACCCACAACAGAATTGATATGGACGTTGCCCACATAAGCAGAGCTGGGATTGTGGATGGATTCGTGGTTACCAAGAGCTAGATGCTCCATCCTGAATTCCGGATCCATGACTCTGCCACTGCGCTTCGGATTGCTCCTCAGACCATACAAACTAACCATCTTCACCCCAGCTTTGCTGATGTTGCTGCTTACAGTTACAGGTCCATTACCAGCATCATCCTTCATTTGCTTCTCCGAATTTTGTGCATCAATAGATCTGCCATTGGCGTCCTCCTCCTCCTCCTGCTCTTCCTCTACACCTGGCTTGGACTTTGACGATGAGTGCTTGGCAGTGGCGGATACAGCAGGATCCTTACCATCATCATCATCGCCATAGCCATTGTCTGCGATTGCAGCAGCAGTTTTGGAGCGGCCATGGATCCTAATGTGGCCGCCCAGAGCTCTGCCCGAGTTGAATGACTTGTTGCAGTGCTTACAGACATGGGAACCCCGATTTTTGTTCTTGGGCACGACCGAATTTTCTTCTTCTTTCTCCTCTTCCTTCTCCACGGAATTCACAACAGGCCTAACATCAGCAACCATTTCATTGGGGCTGAAATCATTGATCAAGCATCTGGTGACTTGCCAATTCTTCCTGCAATTTCTCAGCGACATGGCTGTAGCTGCTGCTGGAAATTACTTCACAATCCCGGAGCCCCGTTTAGAGAGCAGCAAGCAAAATGCCACTTCTATTGCAACTCTTTGTCTTTGCTGCTTCTTTTATTCCACTGAGCTGTAACTGGTTCAAACCTGGTATGAACCAAGATCCAGTAAAACAAGAACAAGGACTACGTGCAGAAACCAACGAAAAAGATGGGGCAGAAAATCAACAGAGCTGCAGAAGAGAACAGATATGAATAACAAAAGTGGAGAAGATTTGATGGAGAGGAGGGCAGAGCAGAGCAGAGCAGAGAAAAGAAGAAAAGAAAAGAGAAGCCTGTCTGCAATTTGGTTGTTGTTGTGCTGCTCTTGCTCCTGCCAGACCAGATGCTGTTGCTGATTTCAGGCTGCTGCTGCTTCGTCTGTATCCTTGGGTTTCTCACGACTGAATAAATGTCATCAAATAAAAAATAGAAGACTCCAAAAATTGCACCCCACGTCCTCACCTCACCTCACCTGACCTTCTCGTATTTACCCACATCGAAAATGAGAAAAGGATTTTTTGTCTCCCGCTCTTAGAGTTTTAGAAACCACACACACCCCATATTCAAATGGCCCTAAAATCGCAACTTTCTTGAGCCCAGAATCCATATGCTTTTTTCTTGCTTACCCTGAGCCACATCTAACTCCAGACCCGCTCTCCCTCTTGAAGGTGTCTCATTTTGGGGGTTTAAGATTTCCAATTGCACCGAATATCTCTCTTCTTTTTTCAGGTTTAGTTGTTATACCCTCTTCATTGGGCATGCACCTAGTCAAACGCACCTAGTCAAACGCTCTAGCTTTCTATGTCAATACCATGGTTTGGCCCTTATTAATGCATTTTCTATTGGCCCTTATTAATGCATTTTCTATTATGGATTGCTGGTAGTGTTCAAATTTATGACGCCATGTTTCACAAGTTACCCATAGTCTTTTGTTTGTTTTTGCAAAAGCGTCCATTACAATGTTATGGTGTTAGTGGTATAGCTAAATGCTAAATTGTGACATTGGTTATATATAATTACACTTTCAGTGCCTATCATCTAGTTTCAATGCATTTACTTATTATTATTTAAGCATTTAATAATACTATGTGAATTATTACTTGGTGGAGTATCATAAATAAGGCATCTCTCTTCTTTTTTCAGGTTTAGCTGTTATACCCTCTTCATTAGGCATGCACCTAGTCAAATGCTTTGGCATTCCATGCCAATATCGTGGTTTGGCCTTTATTAATGCATTTTCTATTGTGGATTGCTGGCAGTGTTCAAATTTATGACACCATGTTTCACAAGTTGATCTTTTCATGTCTTTTGCATTCTGACATGGACCTTATCACATAGAGCTTTTATTGGGTTTACCTTTATACCCATAGTCTTTTGTTTATTTTTGTAAACATGTCCATTACAATGTTATGGTGTTAGTGGTATTGTTAAATTGTGACATTGGTTATATATAATTACACTTTCAGTGCCTACGGGGCTATCATCTAGTTTCAAGACATTTACTTATTATTATTTAAGCATTTAATAATACTATGTGAATTGTTACTTGGTGGAGTATCATAAGGCATCTCTCTTCTTTTTTCAAGTTTAGCTATTATACCCTCTTCATTAGGCATGCACCTAGTCAAACACTCCAGCATTCCATGCCAATCCATGGTTTGGCCCTTATTAATGCATTTTCTATTGTGGATTGCTGGCAGTGTTCAAATTTATGACATCATGTTTCACAAGTTGATCCTTTCATGTCTTTTGCATTCTAACATGGACCTTATCACATAGAGCTTTTATTGAGTTTACCTTTGTACCCATAGTCTTCTGTTTGTTTTTGCAAACACATCCATTATAATGTTATGGTGTTAGTGGTATAGCGAAATGTTAAACTGTGACATTGGTTATATATAATTACACTTTCAGTGCCTGTGGGGCTATCATCTAGTTTCAATGCATTTACTTAATATTATTTAAGCATTTAATAATACTATGTGGATTATTACTTGGTGGAGTATCATAAGGCATCTCTCTTCTTTTTTTAGGTTTAGCTATTATACCCTTGATGAGACGCGACATGCACTGGGCCGCGATATCGCGTCTTCTCCTGCGATATCGCGTCCCGCCGCCATATCTATAAATAAGAGGCGGCAC
>MNCI01015796.1:610287-636093 GCA_015680685.1 Gnetum montanum | reverse complement strand
CAAAAAAATCACATACCTCAGACTTGCTTAACCATACACCGTGACACTTACAAGCAAGCCTGGGAAGACAACGAACGATTAACCCCAAGTGTTTCTTGTGGTGTTAAGGCATTTAGTCTGTGGAGTTCGACCGGATCGCGCGTGCACGCTCGTATTTGTATGGTTGAGTGTAGGGATACCTCGCCACTTATCAACCCTCTTCATTAAGCATGCACCTAGTCAAACGCTCTGGCATTCCATGCCAATACCATGGTTTGGCCCTTAGTAATGCATTTTCTATTGTGGATTGCTGGCAATGTTCAAATTTATGATGCCATGTTTTACAAGTTGATCACAAAGTAGGATTCTTGGAGTTGCTCCACCCATTTCATATGCCTAGCACTCAACTTCTTTTGGAAATTCAAGAATTTCAATGCCTCATGATTAGTCAATAACAAAAATTTACTTCTTAACAAATAATACCTCTATTGTTTTATAGCTTGAAGTATAGCATACAACTCTTTTTCATAGACACTATAATACTACCTAGACTCATTCAATATTTTAGAGTAAAATACAATGGGCTTACCTTCTTAGGATAGCACCCTTCCAACTACAAACCACTTGCAACCACCTCCATTTCAAAAATCTTGGAAAACTTTAGAATAGCCAACACTAGAGAATAATAAATGTTTGTCTTCAAAGCATGAAATGACTTTTTCTTCTCATCATCCCATTCAAAATCTACATTTTCTTCAAACAAGCAAGTATAGGTCATGTAATAGAACTAAAATTTCTAATAAACCTCCTATAAAAACTAGCGAAACCAAGAAAAGATCTCTCCTCTCTCACATCTTTAGGTGAAGACCACCCCTTGATTATCTTGATCTTGCTTGACTCCATCTTGACCTAGTTCTTGAAGACAACATGACCTATGTACACAATTTCCTTATTCATAAAGTGGCATTTCTTATCATTGATCAGTAACTTAACCTGAAGCAAATTTGATCATACCAATATTAAGTGTTTCACATATTCTTATTTATTAGAACTATATACAATAATATCATCAAATTAAAAAAAAATAATATTTACCAATAAGATCCCCTAGAACCTCATGCATATGCTTCATGAAAGTTGTACCATTGGCTAGCCAAAAGGTACAACTATGCATTCATACAAAGCATATGATATCTTAAAGATTTTTTCCATTCAATTTTTAGTCAATATAAATTTGATGATAGCCATTCTTTAAATCAATCTTGGAGAAAATTTCAACATTAGCAAGTACATCAATAATGTCATCCATTCTATGAATAGGAAACCTATAACTGATGGTAATCCTATTAACATCCCTAGAATCTATGCACATTCTCATCTCATATGTATCTTTTTTAGGAACAAGTACAGCTAGAACAACACAAAGAGAAATGAATTCCTTAATGAAGTCATTACAGAGTAATTAACTTTCTTGTGCAACTCCTTCCTCTAATGTGAAGTTATATAGTAAGCCATATCATTTAGAATGATAGATCTAAGCATGAAGTCAATTTGGGGTTGAATGGATCTCATTAGAGGAATCCCTTCCAACTTTCCCTTAAAGACATTAGTAAATTTCAATGTCAAGGATTTCACCGCTAGAGGAAGTTCATTTGGAGGCTCCTCCTCACTTATTACAACTCTAGACATAATAACAAAACCATGCTAAACTTTTTCATATGCTTGAAGATATTCTTGGTTACTTAGCAAGATCAATGTAGCATTTGTAGGGGCATTTTTCTTGTACCATTATCAAATCATAGGGATTAAGTCATATATCTCATCTTCCCTTGGTACTAATGAAACATTTCTTACTCTATCAAATGAAGCCTTGTTATCAAAGTTCCAAGGTCTTCCCAATAATGACATTAGCACAATCAATTAGAAGAACATCACAATGTACTTTATCTTTAAAGGGACCAATATTTAAAGATAAAAAACATCCCTCCTTCACTTTTCTAAAATGATCTTTAGAAAACCCATGAACTCTATAGGGCATGGGGTATGGACATGTCTTCAAGCCAAGCTTATCAAAAGCCTCCATATTTTCTTGGGTACCACCATCAATTAAAATGTATATTTAGTTGCTACTATCAAGATACCTATTCCCAATCCTAAAGAGAATCATCCTTATATGATCTTCATTGATATTCATAGTTCCCATAAAAGTGCAAGAATTTTATTTTAGTTATGTCTTTAATCTTAGAAACATGTAAATTTCCTTCATTGGAAGACTCTCCCTTCTCTAATATTTGGAGTTCCTTACTCTTGAAAATCCTTGGCTTCTTGCATTACCATTACTTATGTCCCATCTCACCAGAATTAAAGCATTGAAGTTTCAAAGCATAGTTATTCCCTTGATCCTTTCCTTTCTTGAAATAGTCCTTCTAAGAATCCTGGCCCTCCTTAGACTTCTTCCTCTTCACATTGGTTTCTTCTTTAGCATTTTCCTTCTTCTTTACTCTTTTCTCATATTTAGAAACTTTGGAGTCCTATCCATTAGAAGAGTTGGGATCTCTAATGAAGCCTTAAAGTTTCTTCTCAGCTTTAAGAGTCAATTCAAAAGTATCATTCAATGTTTGTGCTCAAAGAATGTTATCTCTTATTAGTATTTCCTCTTTAATCCTCCTTGAAAATTGGATTCTTACTCATAATTATCCCAATGAACTTTTTCTTATTAGAAGGCTTTGCAAAAATCCATGTAGAAGTCTTTCACACTCTTATTATCTTGCCTTAGGTATTTCAATCTTTGGATTACCTCTTGTCTATCATGAGTCTTCTTAAATTCTTATTGATGCATGAATTGCATAAGTGACCAATAATTGATAAGAGTATCATTACTTACAAGATAAGCATGGATCTATTTCTCCCATCAAATTTGTGTCATACTCTCAAGTTTGATTTTAGCATATGATACTTTTTGATGGTCTTCTACATCCTTAAGTTCAAAGTACTTGTTCAAAATCTTTCGCTAGGAAGAAGATATTGAGTACCCTCCATTTCATTAAAGGTCTTCACTTTCACATGAAGCATTCTAAAGGCATTTTTAAAAGACTTTCCAAGAGTGATCTTCATTTCCTCCTTAGGATTCCCTTAAGATCCTATAGTAGATCCATTGTTCCTTACTCTTGAAAATTTGGACCTATATGATCTTGACTCAACAATTGGAGAATGAGGGTTTTCCTCATATTCCTCATCTTTTCCAATGTATTCATCATTAAAAGAAATGTCATCTTCAAGTTCTACCATGGATGGTTGCCTTGTTGAAGAAGCCCTTGGTGAAGAAAATTTTAAGTTGACATTTTTCCTAGAAGCCCTTGGTGATGAAGGATGATCTTTCTTCTCTTCAAATTTTTCAATTCTTTCCACTAGAATTTTGAGTGCATCAATCAAGTCTTCCATGTCCTTGGATAAGCTATAAATTGATTTCTTTTTTTAGATGTCATGATTAAATAAAATTAAAATTAAAATTGTACAAATACCCATAAGAAGTTTTAAAAGAATTAAGAGTGCCCACAACTAAAATTGGAGTATCCACTTAGATGCAACAAGATAGATCACCATCATCATCATTTTATCCTTGTTTCAACAAATTGGGGTCAACTTTGTAACAAGATATATGAGAACCCAAAATAGGATTCATAAAATTCCCATAAATCCTAACTAAACAACGCTGATGAATATCTCAAATAATAAAAATTTTCAATATCCAATTTAATTGATTATCCAAAAGGAGGTTAATCAAATCCTAATTGAGCATGGAAATAGCATCAACAAAATTTCAAACTAAAATAAAGCTAGAAATGAGTGATTTTCTTGTGAGTTGATGTAGAGGATTCCTCCCCTTGAATTTGTTATCTTCAAAACTTGTCTCTAATACTAATATGGTGAGGACCAAGCCTTAACAACTCAAAATTGAAGCCAAGTCCTACAAATTTTCATACTTGAAAATAAGAAAATAACATAACTCTTTATTCTTGCTTGCAAGAAAAATGAAATACAAGATGCTAGAAGCAAAGTTTCCAAGGATAGAAAAGGGCTCAAGATCCCCTTACAACCACATACACACATAAAATGGCTAGGATCCTTATAAGGATTGCTCAAGATGATATTCTCCTTTACTTTTTCCTTTACTCCTCTCTTCTCTCTAGTCCCTCTTATTATGAATCTCTCTTAGACACATAATGGAACACCTTGATGCCTATTTATAACTTTTAGAGTGACTTGCCCAAATTACAAAATTATGGTCATCACTTATACTCAAGAAGATGTTTTTGGATCATGGAAGACATCTTTTTTGAGAAGACATCATGCACAAAAACATATCTTTTCACTAAGGAAGATGTCTTGCCCAAGAGACAGGCAAGTACAGAAGACATTTTTGTGATAAGAAAGATGTCTTTTTAGAGTTCCCAAGAACTTCCAAAAAATTTCTTACCAAATTAAAAGATGAATTTTATCCTATGGAAGGCATCTTCCAGCATTAGAAGATGTCTTTCTAGACTACCCACAAAAGAACTAGATGTCTAATATGAAGTTTGAACTTCTTATATGAGCTCTCATTATTCTCAAAACCTACTCCAAACATGGAGAACATGCCAAAAATACACAAGACACATAGACAAACATCAAACATAATACAAATAAGGATTGACATCTTAGGGTTGGATGATGTCCTCATCATAGAAGCTCTCCCTTCAATTCTTAAGTATTCTTATGCAAGCTTTATGTGCTTGGGAAAGATCTCTTAACTTTTCCTTTTCTCTTTTCTTTCATTCTTTCAGATTATCCTCTTAATTTAAGGAGTGAATCTCTTCTTATAGGTTCTTCTTCCAAGTTCTTGCAAGTTTTTCTTTCATAGTTTCTTACAATTTCATCCATTCTCACATGTTTCTTACATGCATGTTTCAATTTTAAGTTTTCTTAATTTTCTAAAGTTAAATGTATGTTTCTTCAAGATTCTAGTAAAGATTTTAAAGTTTGGAAGTGGTTTTATGTTTTAATTCAAGGGATTCACTCCCCAATTACAAGTTTAAGGAAATTTATCTCTCTTTTCATGTTCATGTTTATGGGTTTCAACCCATTTCATGTTAGTTACTATAAAACCATATAAATCTCTTTACATGTGCTTCTTTATCTTATGAGAGTCCTTTCTCATATTTTTCTCATGTTTCTACAAGCATCTAAACTTATTTTAATGTGTTTTTAATAATTTACATATGTTAGTGATGGTTTTGTGTATTTTGCACATAAAAGTTATGTTCAAGGCTCAGTTCATGTTTATCATCAAATTCAAGCTTTACTCACCATGTTTGGAGGTTATAGAAAAGGTTTTGTAACGACGGAAAATGTCGGCAGCTGGAATACCAAACAAAATCCATGTACACAGTCTTAACCATGGATCCGTGCGAGGGCTGTGCTGGAGAAAACGAATCCGTAGTGCCCTGAACGGTCTTGTCGATCAGACAGGGACTTACTAAATCAGTGAATCGATGAAGATTGTAGATGTTTCATGGAACGATCTGATTCGATAAATCGTGAAAGGAGAGGAAAATGATGTAAATAAATTGCAATAATGACAACGTTAACGCGACAAAGGGAATCAGATCTAAGAGAAATGCGTGATTTCAAGATCTATACTTTGACCCGAAAGAGACGAGTATTTTGTATACAAAGTTACAATGGGAAGATCCCGATTATCTTGTGTGGAAACATACACAAAATAATAAGAAAACTGTTTAACAAGGAGTGTAGAATAAAGCTCGGTCTACCTCAAAAGCCAAAGATGGAGTGCAAGGAAGGTCAAGCTCGAATGCCTATTAACCAACTGTGTCTGGCCAATAGATCTTGCCAACCTCACCAGATGATCTCGCGATCTCTGATCTATCTTCTTTACTTTGGATAGTCTCTGCTCAAAACTGCCAAGGATCACCAATGGGAGAACTGTATCTTCGCCAAAAGGGGGTGATCGCTCTTGCTGCCGAAACGCTCCAAGAATGTCTCTTGTTTCTGCTCAAGGATGATAACTGCCAAAAAGTTCAAGATGTCAGCTGTTGTCCTTCTCTCAAAAATGTGCTGAAAAAAGGTCCTTCTTTTCTTCACCGACTGGGGTATTTATAACATACGGAAAAGGCACGGCCTTGATGACACGTGTCCCGAAGTTTTCGGATGCCATTGTCTTGACGAACTGGCTATGTCACGTCACATTGCGACATACGCTGTCAAAACTTTGCTGAAGCTGCTCCATGATTACGCACAAATACGCTTATCGGCGTATTGCGCGTATGGATAGCAAATGCGTAATTGCTTTAGCTGGCTTTATGCTGTATTTCACTTGTTTACGCTACGTCACGTGGAAGAGCGTAACAAAGCATGGAAATATTGAGTCAGGCTGTTTTACGCTCATTTACGCAGCAAAGTGTAGTGAAGCATAAAACATGATCAACTCGACAATATATTACACTTATGTACGCTGCGTAGCGTAACGAGCGTAAGGCGATCAATCTGCAAAAAGAAAGGGGCCGATCTGTTGCGCTTCCGTTGGACTTTTCTTTTGACTTTTTTTTTGAAGCTCATTACGCTGTCTTGCGTAATAGAGTGTAAACCTGACCCCGGACGAAAGAGTTAGCCGGATATGCAAGAAGTCGCATATTACGCTGCTTAGGCCTTAAACTTCACCAAATCTGTTGAAGTAAGTCACCTTCTGATGTCAGACTGTGTTAAGCAGAATTACACTAAGCATCATTACGCTATGTTGCGTGATGTAGCGTAAAGACAGAAAACACAGTAAAATTGAAATCTATAAGGAACTTTGGAAACTTGATGCCGAGTGCCGTTTTGCCTTTCTTTGCTTCGTTCTACCTCCCGGAATTCTGTCACGAACCTTTGTCTGAATCGTGAATCTTCACCTAAGGCTGATTCAAAATTTTCACGGTGTTTCAATGGCCCCTCTTTGTTGACGGTTAGAGGGCTTACCCGAAAGACGTCGACAAAGAATACGAAACACCAGACTTATGAAAGCACCAACAACGTTTATCAACAGGTACTCAAGTATCATCCTGTCAACGTAGAGGTGCAGAGATGAGGGAATCAGAGCTAGGATGGCATAGGAGGAAACAGGTTCAGGGAAGACTCAAATGAGGTCCGGGGAAGACACAAATGGGAGGGGATAGCTTTTTTTTTTACGCATAAGAAAATAGGCTTTCTCCTACGATTTCGTTTGCATGGAGTTATGCCTTCATTTTGTGTTAAAGAGGGTTGCATAGACGTATTTTGTTGCATTTGCACGGCCTGGGTGAGATGCGTTTCACCCATTTTGCTGACCCCACTCTTTTTTTTTTGGTGTCCACTAGGCGAGTTGCATTACGCCGGTTCATGGACTTGAGTGTAATGCGAATGCGGAAAGTGTGTTCTGCGTATGTACATTTTGTGTACAGGAAGTGGATGGGATAGTTAAGAGTAGTGATAAGGGTTAAGGGTAGGATTATGTGGGACATAAGGATGCACCTTCGAGTGAACAGGCTAACTTAAGTAGCCATCTCAAAACGTTGTCGATATTACACCACTCAGATGAATGCACCTTCGGACGACATCCTCATAACAAGTAACCTGCAACCAAAGGAAACAGAGGGTGCCATTGTTCGTGCTGATCACGAGTGAGGTTGTTGAAACAAGTGCTATTGAAGGCGAGATAAAGTGATTGGGCCGTGAAGGAGGAACTATAGCACAAGGCCAGAGTCTTCAACCTTGACGCTTGGCCCAGCATATCGTCACCAAAGAACATCAGACTCGGCGCACCTGACCGATTATGCAAAGGACTAGCCAGATGAATCTGTGAAGCCAGGGCCTGATAGCGATGATGAGTGGATATCCCCAAAGTCGTAATTGATGAGAATGCCTTTGGGGCTCCGGGCGGCGGAACTAACCTCTCAAAGGTACCACCGCTAGAATGGGTGCGGTAACAGTATCTCCGAGGGGTCAGTAGTATGCCCTTCATCACATCCAAGAGATCAGTAGAATGCCAGTGAGGTAGTGACGTTGGGGCTGTCTCAGCGTCCCACTCCGTTTGTCTTGCGGCTGCACAGAGAGGATCACGTTCGCTTGACTTGCATGATGGCAGCTTATGCGTCCCAGTTTTAAGTCCTGGTAGACTGTCGTTGCTGGTTTTAAGTCTCAGTAGACCATGGTCCCAGTTTAAAGTCTGGGCAGACTGAGCAATGCTAGTTTTATGTCGTAGCGAACGGTGGCGAAGCTGATTTATGGTCTTAGCAGACCGTGTTGTGGGTGTTAGTTTTGTGTCATGACCCAGGGACAAGTCTGTGCTGGTTTTACATCTCAGCAAACGACTACTTACCTGCGCCAGTTTTGTGTCATGGAAGACAGCCAGTGCCAGTTTAGCGTCGTGGTAGACACGTGCAAAAGATGCCAATTTTTCGTCGTGACAGACCTGTATAACGCTGCCAGTTTTACGTCGTAGCGGATGGTGGCAACTTGCCAGTTTTACGTCATGGTGGACAATTAATGCCAGTTTAGCGTCGTGGCGGACGCATGAAGGGAGTGCTAGTTTTACATCATAGTGGACAGTCATTGCCAGTTTAGCGTCATAGCGGATGATGGTGGCCATACCTGATGTTCACACTGGAGATGCAGCTATATGTAGTACCGCTTTAGATATATATGGTTAACAGGATTTGGTACCTCATTGCCATCGTTGTCTGCCAACTTGAATGCTCTGTTGCCATACACATCGGTCACCAAGAAAGGGCCCTCCCAGTTTGTAGAGAATTTTCCCACTGGTTCGTGAATGGCCTTGAGAACTAAGTCTCCTTTCTTGATCGGGCGCTGCTAAAGATTGTGGCGATGCTTTTGCTTCTGTTTGTCTTGATACTTCTGGATTGTATCAAATGTCTATATTCGCTTCTCCTCTACTGAATCCAGATCCATGATCCGAGACTCGGTGTGTTGAGCCTCATTTATAATCGTGGAGAGGACCATTCTCAGAGAAGGAATTTTCAATTCGAGGGGCAGCACCGTATCAAATCCGTAAACTAGGCTATAGGGCGTACTATCTGTAGCTGTCCTACATGTAGTACGGCATGCCCATAGCACATAGAGGATTTTTTCATGCCACCGCCTCTTGTTGTTGTCAAGCATTTTCTTGAGCAGATTGATGATGACCTTGTTTGTGGCTTCAGCTTGACCATTCGCTTGTGGGTAATAGGGCGAGGAAAAAGATTGTTTAATGCCAAGGCGATCATAGAAGGATTTGGTTTCTGTACTACTAAACTGTGGCCCGTTATCGGTCACGATAGTCATCGGGAGACCAAATTTGGTTACAATGTTGTCTAAGATGAAATGGAAAATTTGTTGAGATGTGATTTTCCATAGAGGAATAGCTTCTACCCACTTTGTGAAATACTCAATAGTGGTAATTATGAAGCTATGACTTGCGGAAGATTTCGGTGTGATGGGACCTATGATGTCCAGTCCCCATCGTTGAAACGACCATGTTATCTGAGTCGTATGCAACTCTGTAGGCGACACATGTATAAGATTTGCGTAGTGCTGACACATGTTGCAAGTTTTAACCTTTGTCAGATAATATTTTTCCATGTAAGGCCAGTAATACCCTAAGCGATGGATTTTTGAAGCCATAGCCCTTGGTGCTACGTGTCCTCCGCATAATCCCTCGTGGACTTCGCGAACTATACGTTGTGCTTGATCCCTGTTAATGCAAGTAAGCAACACACCATCAAAAGAGCGTCTACAGAGAGTACTGTCTCCTATGATGATGTACTGCCTAGCTCGTTTGCGGATTGTATCTTTCTGCGCGCGTGTTAGTTCGTGCGGTGGCTTGCCATGCAAGAGGTAAGTCTTAATGCTATCGTACCACTCTGGCGTTCTGTCCTCGAGCAGAGAGGATATTTGCACCGCTTGAATGATGGGATCTGTGCAATCTGTTATTAACACGGGACAGGTGTTGAACAAGTGTGAGGGTATGTTCAAAGCTAGTGTAGCCAGTGCATCGGCCAACATGTTATCAGTGCGTGGCATGTGTTGGCCGTCGATGGTCGTGAACCACTTCAGAAGATCTTTAGCCATATTGCAATAGGGCTGCAAATGTGCAGCCTTGCAGGCGTAGACTCCTGTGATCTAATTTATGAAAAGCATCGAATCACCTCTAATTGCCAGGTGTCGAATATCAAGCTCATAGGTAGTTAGTAATCCCCTGAGGAGTCCCTCGTACTCTGCCACATTGTTCGTACAGGGGAAGGTCAAGCGATAAGCGTGAAGACACACATTCTCAGGAGATAGCGTAATAACTGTAGCGGCACTGCCGCCTCTAATAGTTGAAGCACTGTCGAAGTACAACGTTGCTTCGAGGCTTTTCGGGACAGGGCTTAAGCTATGTACATGTTCATCCGGAAATTTAGGCTCTATGGTTGCCTGATTGTCAATAGGTGATGTTACCAATTGGTCGGCTATCGCTTGGCCTTTCGTAGAAGATTGGCCAATGTAATGCAGATCGAATTATGCTGTGATAGCCTTCCAACGAGCGATTTTGCTACTTTCGTATAAGTTATGCGTAATGGCCCTAAGAATATTATTTTTACAGATGATGTTGACTTGGGTACGAAAAAGATAATGTCTACACTTCTTGAGCGTAAATACTAACGTTAAGCAGTTACGCTCTACTTCGTTGTACCTCGTTTCGTATGCACATAGAGCATGACTCAAGTAGTAGATGGGCACTTCTGACCCATCATCCCTCCTTTGACAGAGTAATGCCGCTAAGGCTACGTTTAAAGTTGTAAGGTAGATATAAAATGGTTGGTCCATTTACGGCAGGAAAAATGTTGGCAAGCGTTAAAGCTCTTGCTTCAAGCTATCAAACGCGCGTTGACAATCATCCGTCCATTCGAAATTGACCCCTTTTTTAAGCAAATGTTGCATGGGGTGTAACTTGTCGATTAATCTCGAAATGAACCACCTGATAAACTGTAACCTCCCCTATAATTTGCGTAATTGCTTAAGACTTGTAGGGGGCGTTAGTTCAACAACAGCCTTGACTTTGTCAGGAGCCATGTGTATGCCAGTTTTCGATACCACAAAACCCAGCATGCATCCGGTTTTGACTCTGAACACACACTTTTTTGGGTTGAGTCAAAGATCATATTTAGAGCATCTTTTGAGGACTAGCTCCAGATCCTCTGAATGATCTTCTGACCTTAAAGACTTAACAGCTATATCGTCAACATAATCATTCAGTCTCCCTAGGAGGTAATCGCTAAAGATGTACGTCATGGCTCGCTGATATGTCGCTCCGGCGTTTTTTAAGC
Organism: Gnetum montanum; assembly: GCA_015680685.1. Lineage (NCBI taxonomy): Eukaryota > Viridiplantae > Streptophyta > Gnetopsida > Gnetales > Gnetaceae > Gnetum > Gnetum montanum. The sequence continues at coordinate 624,736 of MNCI01015796.1, read as the reverse complement.
TAAAAGGCATCATGGTGTAACAAAAGGTTCCCCAGGGCATCATAAATGTCGTTGTTAGCTGGTGCTCTGGGTTAATGCGTATTTGGTTGTAGCCTGAGAAGCCATCCATGAAGGACAAAAGCGCATGTCCAGCGGTTGTATCCACCAATTGATCGATACTCGGCAATGGGAAGTTATCTTTGATTGTAGCTTTGTTCAAGTCCTGGAAGTCTATGCAGATACATATTCATTTGATCTTTTTAGGAACCACTACAATGTTAGATACCCAATCTGAGTAATCAACTACGCGGATAAAACCAGCCTGGTGTAGTTTAGTGATTTCATCACGTACTGCTAGCGCAACTTCTGGCTTGATCTTTCGTGCTTTCTGTCTGATGGCTTTGATATGGGGATCTAGGATTATGTTGTGTTGAATTAATCTCGGGTCTAGTCCCAGCATATCCTCGTATGACCATGCAAACAACGTGATGTTATTCTGGAGAACCTGTTTTATGTCGTCACTTGCCTTTTGGTCTAATAGAGAACTAACCTTAAGGGTTTTAGTCTCACCCCTATGCGTAACCACAGAGACCTCGTTGAGTGGATCTTCGGTTACATCCCCAGCTTCCAGATCTAGCGTGCGTGTCAATTGCTCTGGCTAGTCTAGAGATGTTTCCGACGTGGCTATGATTACGTCATTAAGGGCTAGGTTAGTTTCTATTAGTGTGGGATCAAGCTATCTAATAATTTCACCATGTGAGCTTGCTAAAACTAGGGGTGCAGACAAAATTTCGTCCATCTGTCAATTATCCTGCAAAATCATCAAATACGAGAGTAATTAGGAAGATACTAAGTTTGATGCGATAAGTGTTTAACGAATAATGCTTAGTTTAGTGTACAGGATGTGACGTGATGTTACTGAGCGTAAAGCTAACTGAATTTTAAATTTCACGAACAACCTGTAATTAATGAGACCTGATTACGAGGAGATAAGATACAGTAGTTTAGAGTCATTTCAGACCGTAATGCGTGCGATATCTGACGCAATTAATGCCTCAATCCTTGGGTTCCAGCTCACACCAGCATTAAGGCAAGTCTCGCTGAAATCGGGTATCAAGTTGGTTAAATTTTGCATATAAGTAAGCAGTTTTCCTTTAGAACAGGCTGTTTGCTATCGCGAATTTGAATTCTTAGCTGTTATAGAGAGAAAGGAGGAGGAGCAGAAGATTGGAGTGTGTTGTTTTCAAAGGTGTGAAGGTGCGAAAGTGCGAAGGTGTTAGAGCTACAACAATGGCGCCTAAAGTGAGAGGGAAGAATGCAAAATTGGCCAAGATTGACGAGGTGCAAGGGAGCATGCAACGTGCATCGCAGGCAATGGTCAAAGTGAGAGATCCTATGCCTTTGAAATGGTAGGCCATCCCTTGCTTATTTGTGTTACTTTTGCAGTGTTTATTCTTGTAGCGTCATCTACGTAAATTAGAATTTTAGACTATAGACCTCACGTTAGCACGAGGGTTTATACACTAGGATCGCGTCTATCGTCGTTGTCAGGGACAAACCTTGTACTGTTGCAAGGGTTTAGGCGATTTCGGCATGAATAGCTAAGTGTAATCTATAGATTTTCTGTATTTTAAGCATGCAAATCTGAATCTAGACGTTGATGTGTTTATTGTTTCCTCTGTACAGTATCATGTTAAGACCCGTCCTAATCGTCTTAGATATAGTTGGGGTTTTATGCTGTGTAAGCCCAATCGTACCTAATGTGCCTCCCCCTCAAACTCGGTTGCATGGGAAGGCCATATGGTTTCGAAAGGGTGCGTTGGAGTTTCTGTAGTTTTTACTACGTAACTACAGCATTATTGTATGGTCACACTTGTCCGGAGATATTGCTGGTGCCATTTTGGAGCACCTGTTAGTGGGCTCTACGCAGGGAATTGTGGCATTCTTGACAGATGGGGCTATCGACACTGATCGTCCCCAGGACCGCAAACTTAGCGCCAGAGGGTTGAGGTGCTTAAGTTGGATCTAGGAAATGGCTCAGTTTAGCTGTTACCACGCATACAACACTTTGTTCGTGGCCCGTCACGTCTCGACTTACTTCTAGAACCCACCGGGCACAGTGTATTATTCAGGGGGGTAAGTGGTTTTATTGGCAGTATTGTCATTATATGTCTATTTTCTGAAGCGTAAGATAAACATATGGGGTATGGTGCAGGTTTTTTATCCATGAGAACAGGTTAGTAGGCGATGGTGATACCTTAACTTGGACTGAAACGGTAATAAAGGAGTTTACCTCTATTAGCAATGTACGCGTTGGTGTAATGGGGCAGATCAACTTCGACCTTCATGAGTATCCCACCTGTTACGCTGATGCTTTCGAGAATTGCCAGAATCTCGGGTGGTTACATGACGATTGGACTTTGGATCCGCCCCTTACCATCGCAGATGTGTAGAGGAAACTTCATCCATTTCCTTTGCCATTTGGACCTGGTAAAGTTGCTGTGTATGTTATTGTTGTATGATGTAATTGTGAATCATGAACGTCGCGTAATAGTATCCTTTAACATATATCTTGCATGGTTCAGTTAGTGAATCCCAGGAGATTACCCTTACAATTTTCGGCCGCGAGGCGAATACCCTTTTCTTCCGCTATGGTGACATCAAAGAGGCACAATGCTAGCTCAGCCATGCCACGGCCCCGGTTGCGGTGGTCACCAAGCTACGCCAAGCGAGGCTAATGCACTTATTTTTGGCCGTAACTCCTGATGTCCCCGCCAGTGAAATGTTAACCGTGGTTAACTCCTTCAGCGAAAGGGCTGAGTGCTTTTGCACGCGCGTGCATCACGTACGTGTATATTTTGATATTGATGCTCAGCTTTTTGCAGACCTTTTCGACGTCCCCTTCGATGGCCTTCCCATAGAGGAAAAGGCGAAGAGGAGCCTTGCTTGCGAGGAGTCGCTGGAGGAGTGGTTAGGGGCCAAGAAGGAGCCTAAGGGGATCCCTTATGAGAAGATTGAACTAGAGATTGCCAAGATGACTTATCCCCTATTCTGGGCCCGGGCTTTCCCCAAAACCCTCTCGTAGGGGAAATGCTTTTCTATAGGACAGACCCGTATCATGTGGGAAGTTATGGAGGAAGGGACCCGGTTCAGTTGGGCAAGCTATTTTGCTGAGGGATTACGCACCGAGATGATCAAGCTTCGGCAGAAGCTTGATTCTCGTTTCAACGTGCATTACGCCTTATTCATAGCTAGCCTTTGGCGTTTTGCCAAATTTTTGGTCGTCCAGAGGAATGGGGTCAGGGTGTAGCAAGACTGAGACCAGCTATCCAAACCTTGGATTACCCACATTTTTGGCACTACGCGTGGATAGGATCCCCCAGAAGGGATTGGTGAATCTGTGTCTATAACGACAAGGGATTTGGTGGCGTCTCGAATGCGAGGCCCCGATAGCGTAGGCGGGGTGATGCCCACTTACACTGGCGATGCCTCGTGAGGGAAACGCTTGGCGGCAGAAATTGTAGAGTCTTTAGCTCGGTGTAGAAGGCTTTGCTTAACTGAGGCCTCTGCGGAGCCTGGGAGTGGCACAGGTCGAACCATGCAAGTCAGAGTTCAGCAGAGTAAGCCTCCACCTGGTAAGCGTAAAAGAAACTTAGTGAGAGTTATTGTATTACGCAATTTTTATTTAGGATATTCTGAATTGTCTAAATGTGTATGTGATATGAACAGCGAGACCTACAGAGCGATTGACCCCTGAGACAGGGGGAGTAATATCAAGTTGTGGGGAAGGGGCCCCAATTTCGGAGGAAGAGCCCCCAGCTGTTAGGACTAGTGACGCACAGACTCTTGTGCGTGAGGAGAGGGAGGAGGCGGGAATTGTTGACGCACCCCCCACTGTAACTGGTAGAGGTGGTAAGCATATCGGATGTTTTGAGGACTTTTGTCAACAATTAAGATTTTTTTAACTAAATTACACTACAGGTGAAGAAGATGCATCCACGTCTGCCTCTGTGAGCAGAACATGGAGAGAGTTTCCTGACAAATTCGCCTTCATGGAAGGCGTTAGTGATATGATCGAGTGTCTCGAGTGTAGCGACAGAAAATGTCGGCAGCTGGAAATACCGACCGAGATTCAGCGTATACAGTTTTAGCCACGGATCTGCGCGAGGGCTATGCTGGAAAAACGAATCCGCGGCGCCCTGAACGGTCTTGTCGATCAGACAGGGACTTACGGGTCAGTAAAACAATGAAAATTAAGTAAAAGAAAGTGATCTGGTTCGAAGAGTCGTGAAACGAGGGGAAAACGCTGTAGGCGAATTGCAACGGTGATAACGCTAAACACGATAAAAGGAGGCTGACATAAGAGAAGCACGTAGCTTCAAGATCTGCACTTTGACTTAAAAATGTGTATTTTGCATGAGAAATTACACTAGGGAGTCCCCAATTACAGGATGTGAAACAAGCACAAAACAACAAGCAAAACGGTCTAAACAGAAGTCCGATCTACCTCGGGGGCTAAAGCTGAGATGCAAGGCGAGCCAAGCTTTGACGTCTACCGATCAATTGCTTCTGATTAATAGAGTCCTTTTCAGCAGAACGATTACTCCTGCCACCGGTGCTCAAAGAAAACTATGCTCTGCTTCGGCTGTAAGGTGATAATATCAGCAATTGCCAAAGCGCTGTTCTCTGTATCTCTGCTCCAAAGTGCTAAATGCTCTGGTGCTCAGAAAAATGCTTCTGCTTCTCTGATTTGCCAACCCTGGTATCTTTGTCAACTGAGGTATTTATAGGCCACGACGCTTCGTGGAAAAGACGCAACCCTGATGACGTGGGTCCTGAATGTTTCGGGTCCCATTGACTTGATCATTTTAAGTCAGACTGTGACTACGCACAACACACTCGTTTGCGTGCTGTGCGTGTGAAAAGCAGGTACATGCTGAGCGTGCTTCAATTGTCTTCAGGCTGTATTACACTCATTCGCGTTGTGTTTCATGTATGAGCGTAATCCGGTGTAAACAACAACAGGCTCAAAATTGTTTTACGCTCACTACGCAGCTACGCGTGACGAAACGTAAACAATGTGTAACTTACGCTCATTACGCAGCAGTGCGTGACGAAGCATAAACAATGTGTAACTTACGCTCATTACGCAGCTGTGCGTGATGAAGCGTAAACAATGTGTAACTTACGCTCATTACGCAGTTGTGCGTGATGAAGCGTAAATAATGTGTAACTTACGCTCATTACGCAGCTACGCATGATGAAGCGTAAATAATGTGTAACTTACACTCATTACGCAGTTGCGCGTGATGAAGCGTAAATAATGCCTAGCTTTAATGATGACATACGCAATGGTACGCACCGTCGCGTAACAAGCGTAAAGACAAGTTATCCATTCGCTGCAAAAAAAAGTGTCGAACTGTTGTGCCTCTCTGGACTCTCTCTTCGACTATCTTGGAGCTTATTACGCTCATTACGCCGCCATGCGTGATAGAGCATAAACTTGTCCTTGAACAAAACTGATGCGCGCTCTCGCTTGAATTGCGAATCTTTGCCTGAGGCCGACTCGTAATTTTCACGGTGTTTCATCGAGCGCGTCGATCCTAGAGCTGGTATGTCATTGCATCAATGGGTTTATTTTATCAGAGAGTGGTAATGTTTCACTTATATTGATAATGTTTGCTGTCAGGAGCTCGCCTTCGATGGGACCCAACGAAGCCCATTGAGCTGGACACAGCGGAGCCTCCATCTGACGGGGCAGTCATGCCACGCAGCATTTATGAGGAGATGCGTAAATGTGCATTACGCTCGACTCGCTCCTTGTGGGAAAGTAAGAGCGTCAATGAAGACCTCTAGAAAAGGCTGCAGAGGTAAGAGACGGATAAGGAGTCTCTGACCCGAGAGGTTGGAGACTTAAAATCACGATGCGAGTTCCTGTAGGCGCGGGCAACGGGCGAGGAGGACTAGCACACAGCTGTGATTGACTACTCTCGCTATTGGACTACAATCAGGAACAGTGTGCAAACTAGTCGGGAGTTGGTAGAACAACAAATGCAGATAGAGCTGTTATCTCAGAAAAGCCAAGACTGGAAGGATTTCTGCGCAAGTGTGCAAGAATGGGGGCAGAAGGAAAAGGATCACAAGCATCTGTATAAGCGAGAAAGTATCGCTTATCGTTAGCATTACCGTGATTCTGTCGTTGAAGCTCAAACCTTGCGAGTATTTCTTGATGTCATTGACGCGTCTCAAGCCTTTGAGAAGTTCCAGGAGCAGGTGACAGTAAGCGCGTCACCAGAAAGAGAAATGACTCTTCCCGGGGGCGAGACTACTGTCCCTACTTTCTTCCCTGATCTGCCTTGTTGGACTAGTGTGGAAAAGGGGAAGGTGAAGGCTGGAGCTACTCTGGGGAACGGCGTATGGTCTGAATTTACGGAAGATGAGATTATGCAGCGTCTATGGGTTGGTTTAGAATAGCTTCCCTTTGCTGCGGAGGCAGGACCATCGCGAGTAAGTTTAAACATTATTGCATCTAAATTTTTCTGATTATGGGGTTAAGTCTTTGCTAATGGATTTGCTGTATGCAGGTACAAGAATTAGAGGGCGAAGGCGAACAAGGTGAGGCACAAGCAGAGGAAGAGGAGCGTCATAATGAAGAGCATCCTCTTGTGGAGCTGACATTGGAGCAAGGGCCTCGTGGGGATGACATTCCTCGCGAAGGAATACCTTCTAAGGACGGCCCACTTGAGGAAGATTTATTAGGCTTGGAGCCTGACCTAAGGGATACTAGTGACAGTGGCACTAGGGGCGATGCGTAACTGTAACTTACACATAATTTTATTGATTGGGATTAAACAATGATTATATGTACGTTGACAACGTTGGCATTAAGCTTTTCTGTATGGTTTTAAATGCTATTTGTATATTTGTCTGTTTTTGGCTTTATATCGTTATTTGCAAAGCGTAAACAGAATTGTTAAAGATTATTGATAATTGACGTTGCTATAGCATGGAATTGCTAGTTTAAGGCCATCACGGGTCGCCAGGTAGTGTTTGTGTAAGATACGAGGTAGTTTTAGACCATTGCGGGCCACTGCAAGTTTAAGGCCATTGCAGGCCGTTACTAGTTTTAGGCCGTTGCGGGCTATCTATGTAATTTTGAAAGCGTAATTGATAATAATGTACATTTCTGCATAATTGTACTAAGATGACCAAAGAGCGTAATGAATAGCAAGCGTAATGAATAGCAAGCGTAAATATGTATGAATATACGAAAGAAGATTGACAATGCAAACTGCTAAGTGTAAAAGGAAAAATTAGTAAATATGTAAAAACGCGCGTAAATGCCATTCAGATTAATCACTAATTCGTAATTGTTTCTTTATGGCCTTTACGCTCAGTGGTGCATAAGGACGGGGAAGTTTGCAGTCTGACTCTTCTACATTACCGTCCTGAAATGGCAGGGTGGCCCAGGCTAGATTGTCATCATTCGTTTCAGTTTGTTCAGGGATTCGGAGATGGGTCTGATCATCCGACGTTTCTATCTCCGAACCTCGCTCTTCCTCGATGTTGTTGACAGTCCTGGGAGTGATTTCGTCACCACGTATTACAACCTCCCTCCCTGCGTAAGGGAGATGTATCTCTTGATGGATTGGTGACGAAATTGCCCTCAGTTGGGCTAGCCAGGACCTCCCTAGAATTAAGTTGAACCCAGGCATCTCCTCGATGACAAGGAATGTAGCATCCGTTGGGAATTGATCCCCTGCCACAAATTCGATGCGCACCATTCCCTTGACCTGAACCCGTGCTCCGTTGAACAACTTTACGCACGTTGTCGTTGAGGGACTGATTTGGTCAACCAAACCCAACCTATCCACGATGGGATAAGGGATGACATTTGTAGCTGCACCGTCGTCCACGTGTATCCTCCGGATCTGGTATTGACTGACCCGGATGGTGATAAACATGGGTTCAGTTGTCACTTGACCTTTCTCAGGATCATCTTTGATGGATTCATCACGAAAGGTCAACGAGGTAGGTTTAGGTCGCTCAGTGTCGGAGGGAAACATGACAGCGTGTATTGCTTCCTCCTCCGCTGGTAAGCTTTCCTCCACTGGTATGGAAGTTAACATACGGACCATAACCTCACGGTGTTTTTGAGACGTCATGAGCAGGTCATAGAGGCTCAGCGTTGTGTTTTTTTGTTTCAGAGCCTGTTTGACCTACGTAAATACGTTGAGCAAATCCCGTTCTTTACTGGCTTGTTTGTCCCTCTTATCTTCTTCCATTTGCCCCAAGAGATGGATCTCCCAGGGTGGAACAGTGTCGGTCGGAGGGTTGCCTTTTTTCTTGCCTAGGGTGGGTGGCTATGTTTCTACACCCTTGTCCTGCCCAGGAGACGTCGATGCAGGGACAGAGGCTAAAGGTTTGGGCCTAGCAAAGCCTAGCGTAAGGTGATTTTTTTGCAACATTACTAGACGCCTCCCCTTCCTTTTGCTTATTAGGTGATGTATTAGAGGCTTGCCCCTGCGTAAAAGGGGCAGCCGGCGATTTTAGCACCCAAAGAATGAAAGGCGCCTTAGGTGTGGGCGCGGACATAGCCGCGGCTTTACTGTTACAGGAAGGTTGAGTTGAATTTGGAGAAGGCGCCCGAATGATGAAGGGTGGCCTTGAGGCACCTTTAGCTGCCGGTGAAAAGTTTGTCCCCCTTGGTGAGTCAGTAGGTACATGCAAAACAAAAGGTTGTTAGGGTGGTACTTTCCTCTCACTGTCCGTACTCACCACGTTGATCGTGTAGGGTGCGTTGTTTGCATTCAACGAATCCTGGTACACGTGTAATGCTTGATTTTCCGGACGTGTTGGACTATTGCCGTCTAGTTTCAAATGACCATCGTCGATCATGAGTTGAATGTCGTCTTTCAACGCCCAGCAGTAATCTATGTTGTGACCACAATACTGGTGGTAGTCAAAGAAGCGGTCCAGCCTGAAAGACCTCAGAACTGGTGGTTCGTCAGGCAGGGCTAAAGAAGGATTCTTCAGCAGTTCACAGTAACGCCTGTGACGCTTCAGAGCTTCCTCGGATACCTTCTTAGGCTGAATGTATCCTGCCCTTAATAGTTGTTTCAATAGTTTTGAATGTTTGACAGGAAGGACTGCATACTTTGAGCGGTCTTTACGCTCAAAGTTTGGTTTTGACTGGGGGGGCTTGTCAGCGGCAGATGTGTCTTGGCTGGTGTTGCTCGCACTAGCCATGGTCTCGGGTGATACCGTAGGTGCCTTCTTGTTTTTGTTCTTAGCACCTTTAGCCAGCGCAGCTACCATCGTTGTTGTTGTTTTGCCTTTATCCTTGCCTTTGTTGTTAGCGTTTTTGTAGGCGACATACGCCGGATCTTTGCTAGCCTCCGCAGCATCTTGGATGCTTTTAGTTTGAGCGAAGGCTGATGCAAGGAGCTGGGGGAAAGATAATATAGCTTAGATTTAATAAAATCGTTAACTGCTCCTTTGAATATGGCTAGCAAATGGGCCTCCGCGATTGGCTCATAGATTTCATTCAAAGTAGCACTCCATCGCTATATGAACTTTTGGACTGGTTCGAGCGGGTCTTGTTTCACTCCCATAAGCTTATCCAATGTGACTTCCGGCATTAGGTTGTATTTAAAGTGAGTCACGAACTGTGTCAAAAGCTCTTCCAAGGTTGAGATGGAAGAGCAAGGGAGGGCTCGATACTGTACCACCTGAAATCGTCGGTCTCTAGCTGGAAGGGAAAACAGAGGCCGTGGGATCGCGGGACAGGTACAGAAGACCCTGCCTTCGCCTGAGGGCGAGTTGGAATGCAACGGAGGTAGAGTACCTTGGGTGGTCTGCACGGGGATCAGACAAGGATTTCCTCGCGCGTACGCAAAATGCTATACACTGGGTTATGCGTAAACGGCGTGCAGGCGTAAACAGCAAAAGCAGCGTGAAACGTAAACGGATGCAAACGAAGCGTGAGCGTAAACAGACATAAACGAGGCATGGGCCAAATTGACGTAAAACTGTGCACCGGTCTAACGCAGTTGTGGGAACACAAGGCTGACGAAAAGCCCCGGCGTACACATAGGTGACTCGGTCGGTTTGCAGGGCGAGCGGAGCGTAAGAGACTAGATCTGCGGCGTGCAGGACTTCCCAACGTAAGAAGGTTTTCTGCGCTTTTGCGCAGTGTAAATGTTCTCTGGTGTGATCCGGGATTTTGTGAACCGTCTTAATGAAGTGGAAAAATGGGGGTTTTATACAGGTTGTTACGCTAGACTCGGGATGGGAGACACGTGGCGCGTTGACCGGGTGCATACACTTTACAAATATACAAAATGTTACAACTGCTGGGCGTATACGCCACATCAGGTCGGCGTATACGCTAGGCGTATACGCTGAAAATGCTGGGCGTGAACTAGGTGGAGATGTTGAGCGTTGGGCATATACGCTGGTGAAAGTTGGGCGTATACGCCAGGTGTAGACGCTGATGGATGTTGGGCGTACACACTAGACGTATACGCTAAAGGATGTCCACTTGCTTCAATCCTTGCTCTTCGGTGTTATCTTCATGCTGTCATTAGAGATCTTGTCGTCGAGCGTGTGCATCTGCAGTACCTGAGCGTGTACGTCGGAGAGCCGGGCGTATACGCTGAAGTGCCGGGCGTACACGCTGGACGTATACGCTGTGTGCCGGGCGTATACGTTGTATGTGTGATCTTGGCGTATACGCTGGAGTGTATACGCTGGCACCATGTACTTAGCAAAGACTAAGTGTTGCGATCATGCAGCCGGCGTCGTTCGTGAATCCAGGGTCCTGTTTGGCATTGGACAAGTACTAAGCTCCACATTTTGTGGTGTTTCATTGGCCCCTCTTTGTTGATGCTTGGAGGAATCGTCCCGAGAAGCGTCGACAAGGAAGTGCAAAGCATCACAAGCGACTTGACGAAGACTTTGTCTGCTGCCACTTGGACGAGACGTCATCGCACCGTGTTCAGTAGTACAGAGGATTGGGAAAGGGGAATTTTGCATCTGGGAGGTCAGGGAGATTGCGGGGATTGATGATCGGTCCAGGAGATTAATCAGGGGAAAGGGGATGTTCTGATGTGAGGCATGCCGATCCTTGTCAATAGCCATTGTTTAGCAGACTCGGAGTTTAGACATGCGAGGTGTGTCTTTACAAGGCTCTTGGTTAGTGTGCAAGAGAACTTGTTGACGGGACCAAAACTATGGGAGGATGTGTTTCATTCTTTGGGAGAATAGGGCCCATGTTAAGTGTTCAGGGGAACTTGTTGGCGGGGAGCCAAAGCCATGCGACTAGATGCTTTTTGACTAGTTTGGGCACGAGTACTTGGTTTTGAGATGACTGCCTTCCCGCCTGGGGCTTACATGGGAAGTGCTCGAGGTTTTATTTTTAAACTTTGCTCTGTTTGTGTACTCGTGCGCAAGTGTTGTACTGTGTGGCGTATTGCAGCGTGCAACAGCGTGCTCAATGTGTTGAATGTACTGGGTGTGTCAAGGGTGTAGTTGAATGGAAACTAGGGAACGAATGGGGATGTATTAGTGAATGGTTTGATTTAGTCCTGCCAGGTATGCTGCAAACATTGTCTTATCTTGCTGCTTACAACGAAGTGCATCTTTGTACGAAACTTCTGGGTGTCATCCTACAAACGTAACGCCAAGGAGACAAGAAAACCGTGAGCGAATAGACGAGCTTAGACTTACATGGCGGCTGATGGCACAGAGGTGCTGGAGAGCGGCAGGTACTATATGCAGATGAAAGCAGTACTGAGGATGGCAACTGATAGCAAGTGGTGCAATGAAGCGAGCAATGAATGAGCATGGCGGCGGAGTGATGTGGCGGATGTGGATTTGCCAGTTTATAGTCTTGGCAGACTTTTGTGGGTTAGTTTTATGTCATAACCCGTTGGACATTGCCTGTTTAGCGTTGTGACGGACGGTACATTGCCAGTTTTTAGTCTTAGCGGACTATGAAGAGGTAAGCTAGTTTATAGTCTTGGCGGACCCTGATGGTTGTGACGGCGGCAGTTTACTGTCATGCCAGACAGGAGGTAGTTTATTGTCATTGTGGACACTGTGGTATTAGTTTTAAGTTATAATCCAGGACTGTTTTGTGGTATCAGTTTATAGTCGTGATCCCAGGATGAGCTGTGGTATCAGTTTATAGTCGTGATTCCAGGACTTCCATGTACCTGAGTTTGTGTTCAGACATAGAACGATTTTAGGTACAAATGATTCATCGGATTAGCGAGCTCGTTCCCTTCCATGTTGGCCAGCTTGAATGCACCGTTATCGAATGCTTTGATGACCATGTAGGGCCCTTCCCAATTGGCTAAGAATTTGTCCAGGTGTTCCCAAACAGCTTTGAGTACGAGATCACCTTCGTGGATTGGGCGTCTATTGATGTCATGCCGATGTCGCTGTCGTTGTTGCTTTTGGTACCATTCGATCTGATCAAGCGCGCGTATGCGTTCCTCTTCCACCGAGTCAAGGTCAATGAGACGTAGCTCATTGTTTTGACCATCGTCGAGAAGTCCGGAGAGTGTGATCCTTAAAGATGGTACCTGCAATTCCAGAGGTAAAACAGCTTCTGAACCATAAACAAGACTGTACGGAGTTTTACCTGTTGACATTCGGTGAGTAGTGCGGTAAGCCCATAATGCATATAGTAATTGCTCGTGCCACTTCCTTTTGCTTTGGGTTAGCATTTTCTTCAGTATCGTTATGATCGTCTTATTGGTTGCTTCTGCTTGCCCATTGTTTTGAGGATAGTAAGGAGAGGAAAACGAGTGTTTGATCCCCAGACCGTCGCAAAAGGTTTTTGTTTCGGCACTACTAAATTGCGGCCCGTTGTTAGTGATAATTGTCAAAGGGGTGCCAAAGCGGGTTACAATGTTTTCTAGGATAAAGTTGCACACACGTTTAGAAGTCGTTTTCCGAAGGGGAGCTGCTTCTACCCACTTCATGAAATATTCAGTAGCAGTTATGATGAAACTGTGCCCTGCAGAAGATGAGGGTGTTATCGGGCCGATAAGGTCCAATCCCCACTTCTGAAAAGGCCATGTTATTTGTGCTGTGTGCAACTCGTTTGGCCGTACATGTATTAAGTTACTATGTTTTTGACAAATGTTACATGTTTTAACCTTGGAGGAGCAGTCATATTCCATATGCGGCCAATAATAGCCTAAGCGTCTTATTTTCGTGGCCATGGCTTTTGGTGCTATGTGTCCTCCACATAGTCCCTCATGTACTTGATCAACAATCGTTTGGGCATCATCACTACTTACACATGTTAGCAATATTCCTTCGTAGGATCGATGACATAGTGTGTCCCCTACCAAGGTGTACTGCCTAGAACGTTTTTGCACTGCGTCTTTCTGAGCATTTGTTAGGTGGCGTGGTGCTTCGCCGCATAGAAGGTACTCTTTTATGTCATCATACCATTATATTGCGTGTGTTGTACTAACAGATGCGATCGGCAACGTATCGGAAGTTATTGGTTCATGACAGTTGATTACGGAGCTTGGCAAGGCATAGAACATGTCGAGCGATATATTTAACGCTAGTGTGGCTAACGCGTCTACGATGGTGTTATCGTTTCAAGAGACGTGTTGCACATCAATGTGTTCAAATTGTTTCATTAAATGTTTCGCCAAGTCACAGTATGGTTGTAAATGTTGGGCTTTGCATGTGTAAATGTCTGTAACTTGGTTTACAACCAATTGTGAATCCCCTCTGACTACGAGCCTTGTGATATCTGAAGCCAGTGCTGTCACGAGACCTCTAAGGAGACCTTCGTACTCTGCTATGTTATTAGTACAGTGAAAATTGAAACGATAGGCAAAGGGTCGGATCTCACCGGAGGGATAGGTGATTACAGCGGCTACACTTCCTCCTCGAGAGGTGGATGCTCCATCGAAGTTTAAGATGGCATCATAATCTTGGGGCACTATGTCTATGGCGCTTATGTTTTCGTCTGGGAATTCCAGCTCTATAGTCACTTGATCCCGTGTTGGCGATGTAGCCATCTGATCTGCTATGGCTTGACCTTTTACCGATGATTGCGCTACGTAGTACAGGTCGAATTCGGCTATCATGGCTTTCCACCGGGCTATTCGACTCGTTTCATAAATGTTTCCTATTATGGCTCGCAGTACATTGTCCTTACAAATTATGTAGACTTGATTACGGAAGAGGTAATGTCACCATTTTCTTAGAGAAAAGACCAAAGCTAAACATGACCTTTCCACATCGTTGTACTTCTTTTCATGAGCAACTAGGGCATGGCTCAAGTAGTATACAAGGACTTCAGTTCCGTCATCTCGTTTCTGGCAGAGCATAGACGCGATGGACGATTCTGAAGTGGCAAGGTAGATGTAAAACGGTTTGTTGTTTTGGGGCGGGTAGACCGCAGGCAGTCGGGCAAGTGCTGTTTTGATATTTT
>MNCI01015796.1:468033-609448 GCA_015680685.1 Gnetum montanum | reverse complement strand
GGGCATGGTAATGGGTGTTTCAGCTAACGGATCTTCAGTGATGTTTTCGGCCTCTATGTCAAGAAATTTCGTCATGCCTCCGTAGTCGTCTATTCTTTGTTGTGTTAAGGCTATGACCGCGTCATCCATTAGTGGACTTGAGTTGATGAAGTTTATGTCAAAGTCCCATGTAATGGTGCCGTATGGTCCGTTGACGGTTAACGGTGTGGTCAAGCGCTGGTAGTCCATTGAGCTTATCCTTGCCAATAAACCGAGAGTTGCATGAGCAAAGGGATTGTTCCGTGTCTTTTGATGATTTTAGACTATGTGTACGTGTATAACGGTGGATTATCGTCACACCTGGACGTATGGCAGTTTTATGCCTTACCGGGCAGTGAGCGGTAGTTTAAGGCCGTACTGGGCCATGGGCGGATGGGGAAATGGTAGTTTAAGGCCGTACCGGGCCATTGGGTGTTTAAACCAGCGTAAACGTGTAAAACGGGGTCCGCGGAGGAACCAAGATGTAATAATCCCTATTTTTTAATGAATTTTTCGTTAAATTTTATCGTTTTGGAACGATTTTGGTGAAAAATAGGCAAAAAAGGTGAAAACGAGGCAATGGCGGCGTAAGCGGCAGTGGCGTCAGCGTCAGCGTCGTCGAGCACTATATAAAGGGAAGGGGGGTCCATTTGTTTCCTGTTTCGAAAGCGACAGCATAGAGCGTAACCTGAGCGAGCGTAAGCGTAAGCGTACAACTGCTAAAGCGTAACCGTAAACCACCATACCCTAGCGTAAGCGTAACTCAGAACCTGAGCGTAGACGCCGAAGGTTGAACCCAATGTAGACGCCGAGGCTTGAACCTCTTAACGTTGGCGTATAGTTACTCAGCGTGAACGTGGATCGCTAGCGTAGATGCTCTGAAATGGGCAAGGGCAAGGAAGTGGAGGGCCAGGGGAGGAAGGGGCCTGCCTTAACCTTCACCGAGGAGACGGAGGCCATGTTGCAGGGCCTGCCCAGGCCGAAGGTGCCGGCGTGGTCCGTGACATCCCAGAGGTAAGCCTTGATCCCTACTTCTATTTTTGTTTGTGCTTTCTAGCGTAGACGAACCCGGCGTATACGCCGACCGTAGCGGGTTTACGAGGGTTTTCAGCGTAGCGTAATCTGTGCAGCGTAGATGGTGTTCAGTCCTAGCGTAAACATTTTTTTGCGTTGTTTTAGCGTAAAAGTTTGTTAGCGTGTTTGTCATCGACGTAAGTTTTGTTTCTTGCGACGGCGTATACGCTGAGGGTTTGTTCGGCGTATATGCCATACGCGTACAGTTGTCTTGGGCATACCGCTTTCTTTCTGGCATAAACTGTTCACGTCAAACTTGAAATTGAGCATATACAGTTGGGGCGTCAGCATAAACAGATCACCGTCAGTATAGACGCTGAGTTGGCTAGCGTGTACGTTGAGCTAAATTTCGTTCTTTACGCTAACTATTAGTCGGTGTATACGTTCTGCAGACAGCATATACGCCGGATTGATCGCGTTTTTTGTGCTAAGTGTAGATCGTCGTATACACTCTGTGTATATCGTATGTGCTAATTCTGAATCACTCAGTTCTAAGTTTGTTCAGCGTACACCGTGTGCGGCGTATACGCTGAGCGCGAATCATGGGCGTAAATCGTGGGCGTATACGCTGTGTATAGCGTATACGCTGGGCGTAAGTTGTGTTTTCCACGCTGTAGAGTTGGCGTATATGCTTTGTGTACAACGTATACGCTGGGCGTAAACAGTTAGTTAAATTTTTGATTTTTTTGCTGATTTGTGATGCAAATTGTCGTTTTATGACATTGCGATTGGTTGGAGGGACAACAAACGCTTTCTTATTGTGGTTGAACTCGTCGGGGTTCTGACATGGGCTGGCCGCGTTGAGGATGACGATGTGCCCCTGAATCTATTCGTGGATAGCAAGGGGGTCTGGTTCAGGGAAGGTGCTGGCGAATCTCTGGCTTTCTTGTTAACCAATTTTGAAGTGGCTATGTGGTCGTTTTTTGACGAAGTGACCGCATGGAGTGTGGTTGATGCAATATTGCCGGGGGCCGCTGAAAGTGTCGTGGTCTTCATGGAAGACATTGACGAGGGGCCGTTTGTTGATGAGGATGGCACTACCCACGGGACCAAGTCAACGCGCCCGTTAACACGTGTGTGGGCATTGCTGCCACCAGGGTTGGATTACATCAACAATACATTGTTTATAGCTGCCCGTGCACACACCCTATTCCAGAATCCTCTTGGCATGGTGTACAGGATAACTAGGTAAGACCATTTGACTTTATTGCTTCATCGATCATCGTTTGATGTTAGTTTTTGTTTTAACATGTGTTTATTTGCAGGCCAAAGACCAACCCAGATGGGACTCTAATTGAGGATGAAGGGATAGCCCTCGCTCGCGTCACTCTGGAGGCCTTTATGATGGGCCCCACTCTTTGCGGGGCCGTACTAGCTCAGACGAAGGGTTCAATGGTCCGTTTCCATAACCAGTTTTCCAGGGCCTTTGCGATGTGTAAGGCTCGTGGGTGGCTCCATGAAGACTGGACAGATCAGGGGCCAGTCTTTCCTCACAGCTTTGGCAGCACTTCCAAATTTGCCACTAACGGTGAGTAATAGCATGTATTAAATGCGTTAGTGGATTTGTTTAACTATTTTGCGGTCAGGAGGTTGATGTGGTCGTTTTAACTTGCTTTAACAGTTGATGTACCTTCCGGTGGGGATCCCGTGACAACAGGCTGAACTGAGACAACTTTGTCAATGAAGTTCGGGGAGGTAGCAAAAGCGCAGAAGTGGCTGCGTAAGCGTGCTCCGCCTTCCCTCACCCGTTGCTTGGATGACGCAGGCCTCCTAGAAATTTTTATGACGCCAAGCCCTAATGTCTCAATTGGGGAAATGATAGGGATCGTGGACTCTTTCAATGAGTCTGTCTCTCAGTACAGCACCCGGATTAAGGGTGTCAAGGTGGTGTTTCATCTGTTGCCCGTATTCTTTTCTAACTTATTTGGCATGCTGACAGATGGCCTACCCGTAGTGTTGGATAGGTCTCACAAAGAGCTCCAAACGATCTGTGAACTGGAGTCTTTGCTTGGTGTGACAAAAAGCACCAAGGGGTTCTCAATGCAGGGGAAGGCAAAGGTTGTTGAGGTGAACGAACTGTATCCCCTGTTTCGAGCATGGGTGTTTCCCAAAACCCTTTCTCAGGTGCGGAGTTTTGGGGTTGAGGCGGTGCGCATCATGCGAAGTATCTTACAAACTGGCATGCGGTATAACTGGGCTCAGTTTTTGTTGGCGGGTATGCATAAGGAGATAGTGCGGTTGCGCTCGAATATCGAAGCACAATCACACTTCACTTTTGCCTTCTTCACCGGCTATCTTCGCTGTTTTTCCGAGTTTCTTGTGGTGCGTGCGGACAACAAGTTTGTCCTACGGGATCGGGATCAACTATCCCGCCCGTGGGTCAAACACTTGTACACGACTGCCAAGTCCCAGGATGCCCCAGAAGGTATCGATGAGTCCGTGTCTGTTACCACAGGAGGATCATCTGGTGGTTCCATCCACACACGGGACAGTCTGGGGGTGGAGCCAGCGGATGTACCTTTAACCGCCAGACAAGCAGAGTGGGTTATTAAAGAGACTATTGGCAAAGCCAAGTCAAAGTTGAAAAGACCCGAACGCACCACAGAGGAAGTCGCCGAGATAAACCAGCCACACGTGAAGCGGATACGCTTCAAGATACCTGGTAAGCGAAGCTCATCCTCTTGTTATTGCATCGTTTTCGTTCATTTATAACCCTTACTTCAATTGCTTACGTGTCGTTATTGTTTTTAATTTGATGAAGTGAGGAAGCAGGCGTTAGAAACCATCAGAGAGGAGGAGGATACTCGTACTGAGAAAAACAATGAGGAGGAAAGCCCGGAGAAGAGCCAAGGCAGGGGAACGGAGCTATTAACAGAGAGGACTACTGACCGTGAACCTTTAGATGACCCGGACGCTATCAACCAAATGTTCAGTAGCTTCCTCAAGGGTGACTTGGATTTGGGCGTTCCCCAAGAAGGTGACAAGGATCAGGGTATGTCTTCGCTTTTAGTTGGTTTTTATTATATTAATTGTGACTCCTACTCTTTTTTTATTTTCTTTATTTATTTTCGTGTTTTTAGCTTAGATGAAGGCAGCGATACCAGGACGGTACGGTTGGACGTTCCCATGCAGACAGTTCCCCCTGAGGGGACCACTGAGGTTAGTTCTTCCCCTACCCGTCAGCCGCTTATTTGGTCAGAGATGCCAAATAAGTCAGATTTTGTGGATGGGATCGCGAAAGAAGTCGTTGAACATCTCCAGGAAGTCCATCCTGATATAGGTATGAATCATTTAAAGATTAGGAGCTTCGTGTCTTACGTGTACCGTTTTAATGTTCGTGTTCTCTGTGTGGGTAGGCGCTAAACTAAGATGGGATCCCTCTGAGGGCATCAGTATGGAAAGCCTAACTACACTCTCCCCAGAAGTAGAACAGGTGCCAAGGTCTGTTTATGAAGGGGTTGCAGAAAGCCTTGCACACAATGCCAAGTCGTTGTGGACTTGTAGGCGTTCTGTTGAACAGTTGTGGCTACAAGTACAGGCAAAGGAAAAGGAAGTCTCTGCTGTAACAGAGGAGCGTGACGATTTAAAGGCTCGATATGAGTTTGCCGCTGCTAGACTAAGTGGAGATCGTTCTTGGCGAACCTCTGAGATTACGTACACCAGGTATTGGAACCTTCTGAATCGCCATGCATCACTGACTCGGAGAATAGCGGAATGCAAAGCTCAAATTGATCTTCTGAACCTTAAGTGTCAAGATTGGAAGGCTTTCACTTCCAAGGTTCGCAAGTGGGGTTAGGATGAGAAGAACCATAAACATCAGTACAAGAAGTCACTGAAAGAGGTATCTATTGAAAAGCCGAAACTGGAGATGTTTGTGGAGGGCTTGGGTTTGCATTCCGCCTTCGATACCTTTGCCCACAACACAACTATGGAGATGGAATCGCCTAAGAGGGTCATCACAACTGCTTCTGGGGAGGTGTCGGTAGGTGAATTTCCTCTGAAACGCCCTACCTGGTCAGTGGTCGACAAAGGCAAGGCTTTGGCAAACGTTGACTTAGGCCTGGACGAAACAGATTGGGCCAGCGTTCCCGAGGAAGAAATCCTTCGTCGGCTGGAGTTTGGCTTGGGGGGATCCCCTATGGTAAACATTTTGTTTTTATGAAGTTAATTTATCGGATAATGTTTAAAATGTTTAGCATATGCTTATTTTGTGTTGGTTATTTGTTTTTGGTGTTCTCAGCATGAGGGTGGCGATGATACTCACGAGGCTGGCCCCAGTGGAGCAGGGGTCCCCGACACTAGTGGCTCTAAAGTAGATGATCCTCCTGTCACGGACGCTTAGTGTTTTTGTAGTTTTTGTGGTTTTTGCTGTTTGACACAGGAATTGTAATTGAAAAATGTTGAACACAACAGGAACGATTGTAAAATATGGCATGAATAAAATATTTTTTTTGTTTTGTTTTTAAGTTTTTTGCACATACGACATGATACTAAAGTATTTTTGGGTTCGCTTTTCTGTTTAAATGCAATGCACAGAAGTAATGATAAACGATATGTAAACAGGGGAACAAGATTTGCACTAGTTTAAGGCCATTTCGGGCCCCAATGCGTAATTTAAGGCCATTTCGGGCCCCAATGCGTAGTTTAAGGCCATTTCGGGCCCCAACGCAGACGAGTAATATGTCATGGCGGATATTCTGTAGTTGACTGACCATTTCTGATCGTGGCTAGTTTTATGTCATCGCGGACATGATTGTTTAACGTCTTTCTGGACAAAGAGTGTAAAAAAATAATTTTTGGTTGTTTTTGTTGTTTATTATTATTTCTCTGTGTTTTTGGGTTTTATCGTAGTTTAGCGTCATTTCGGATGAGTTATAGTTTAACGTCGTTTCAGACTGTTCGTAGTTTAACGTCGTTCCGAACGTTGGCGCGTTTTATTTTAGTTGTTTCTTGATTTTCTTCATTTTTTTATCAGGGAGTGTATCGACCGGTATAATTTTGTATTCTCCGTCCCCTTCACTGATCACGTTGAATGGCAATTCAGTCTAGGAGACGTCCGTTAGAATGTTTTCGGTATCGAGATTTTTAGGTGCTTCGATGTCAGTTGTTGTTTCTATGTTGTTTTTTTCATGAGGTGACGCGTGTACAGTGTTAAACGCAAGTGTTTCAGCTTCAGGCTCTTGTTCTGTATTCGAAGGTTACTACCCACCAATTACGTTTTGTTTGAGTCCTTTTGGCCAGGCTTGTCGAGTTCAACTTGGGAGCCTCGGTCCTCGTCTGTGTGCGATGAAATGAGGGGAGGGGCTGCTTCCCCATGTATGACGATTTCACCACCCTCGTAGGGTAGGCGAATCTCCTGATGTATAAGGGAGGACACAGCTCTCAGTTGGGCTAGCCAGGGTCTTCCTAATATTAGGTTGAATCCTGGCATTTCATCGATGACAAGGAAGTCAGCGGATGTGGGGAACTGGTCTCCCGCTACAAAGTCTAGGGTTATTGTGCCCTTGACTAGCACGCGTGACCCACTGAAGGACTTTAAGCATGTGGTTGTGGTGGATTTGATCAAGTCGGTGAGCCCCAATTGTTCAATGACAGGATACGGTATGACGTTGGTGGCTGCCCCATCATCTACATGTACCCTATGTATTTTGAATTGGTTTACATGTATAGTTATGAACATAGGGATTGTTGTTGTCTCGCTTGTCTTCTTGTCCACTTTGATGCTATCATCGTGGAAGCTCAAGGGCTTAGGACTGACCTCGTGAGATGGGTACATTACCGTGTGGATGGCAAGTTCGTTGGGGGGCAAGTCCTCAATGACCGGGATCGATGTGAGCCTGCGCACCAGAGCTTCTCGATGAGTCTGGGACGTTAGTACCAAGTCATACAAGCTTAACGAGGTGAGGTGTTTTTCTATTTTAGGGCTTGAGTGACTTGTGTCAGGGCCGTTGCAAAATCTTTACTGTCAGGGGCGTTTTTATTAGTAGTGACTGGTTCCATTGGACCCAATAGTTTTATTTCGTGTTTTGGTGGTTTGTCGTTATTATTAGAACCTGCCGTTTTATACGGTTCTTGAGTTTTGGATGACTCACCGTTGCTGTCCATGTTCGGTCGACCATTGGATGATGACATGGGCATAGAGTTAAGTGGAGTTGGTTTGGGTGGCCCCATGGCTAGCCATTGGCGTTCCTTCTCCATGCGCTCACGTGTAAGCCTGTCCGCCAGGCGTTCTCGTGTGTTACACGGAGGTGGAATTGGCCTCGGAGCTTGGGATTGCCCTGGGACTTTTACTACGTATGGAGCCGGACGGGGTTGCGGGTGGACGGTGGGATATGATTGGGCAGGAATCTGTCCAGGTATCCTGATGACGTACGGGGTTGGTCTCGGTGGAGGTTGGACCTCCGTTGTTGCAACGGCAGGTGGTACTCGGACTATGAAAGGGGTAGGCCGAGCATGAGGGGTTGGTGTATCCACGGGATTGACCGGAGGGATGCGCACCACATATGGTTTTTGGCACATCGTGATGTTGGGGTTGGGCACGGTCGGGGGCACTCGGACTACGTATGGCCGCTGCGGGGCGTGGGATGGTTGAGATGCAGGTGCGGACGCAGCGGGAGGAATCTGAACCACGAATGGCTTGCCAAGTGTTTCCTGCTTATTTTCGGGGTAGATGGTGTTGATACGGGGTGTGTCGGAATCATCGTCACAATAGATTACGTCAATTACGTATGCTGCCTCTTTAGTATTCAGGGGGTCTTTGTACATCCCCATGGTTTGATTTTGCGGTTGGATGGGGTTAGCCCCATCAAAAGTGATTTTGCAATCATCAATCATCTGCTAGATATCCTGTTTCAGGGTGAAGCAGTAATCCGTTCCGTGCCGGTTGCGTTGATGGTAGTCGCAGAAGCGATCCATCCTAAATCCTTTGGGCATGGGCGGCTCATCTGGCGTTGCTAGGCTTGGGTTCTGTATGAGTTGGCAGAATCGTTCGTGCCTTTGGATGGCCGCAGGGGATAATTGCTTCTGTTGCATCAACCCAGCCTTTAAGAGTTGGTCAAAGAGCTAAGACGGTTTCATCGGCAAAGGCGTGTACTAAGAGGGTTCCTTCCTCTCGAAATTACACGCACGATTCGTCGGGTTCTGTGGTGATGACTCTGGGGTTGTTGTGGGAGCGGGCTGATAGTAGTTAGTGGTGGTTGCGGGCGGTCTTTGTTGATGTGTGGTGTTCGTTTGCTGGGTTCCCGCTATTGCTGCTATAGTTGTCTTGGCCTTCTCTTTATCCTTTTTAGTATGTTGATTTTTGAAGGCCAAGTATGCCGGGTCATGGCTGTTTTGAGCCGCTTCCTCTATGTTTCTGATCTGTAAAAATGCCTGATTCACATCACGTGCGTTGAGGTAATAAAGTTTGGACTTAAAAAAATCGTTGACAGCCCCCTTCAAAATTGTAAGCAAATAGGTTGGAGAGATTGGTTCGTGCAGCTCGTTGACAACCACACTCCATCTCTGAATAAACTTCTGCGTAGGTTCAAGCGGTGCTTGCTTGATCTGCATGAGGCTGTCCAGCGTGGCCTCGGGTTTCAAGTTGTACTTGAACCGGGTTACAAACTGACATGAAAGATCGTCTAAAGAAAAAATAGAGTTCCTAGGCAGGGCCCGGTACCAGTCGAGTGCTCTCCTTGCGAGGGACATGGGAAATACTCGAAGGATGGAGTGGGGCCAAGCCTGGAGCAGTGCGCATTCTAGCTAGAATGTTATAAGGTGCGCATTGGGATCAGTCTCCCCGTTGTACTTGGTTAACGTGGGCAAGGGGACACCTTTCGGTAAGGTTAGAGGTGGGACCGAAGAGCTGATAGGGTCATCGTTGTAGAAATCCACTACCTTCAACTCTCCCTCAGTGGCCGTTTTGAGGCGTTTTACCTCTTCAGTAAGCTCTTGCATTATCTTTTTGGCGTTCGCACAGTCTTGGGCGCTCGGTGACGCGGTGGCTTGGGGTTGCGGTATACTGTACAAGCTAGATTGTTGCATGTTAGGTTGAAGGGCTGAAAGTTGCACGGTCAGTGGTTGGGCTTGCGGAAAATTCACAATGGGCGGTGCTAAGGATGACACGTTGTAGGGAAAATGTTGTTGTTGTTGTTGCTGTGGCTGGGGTTGTGCTTGGGGCACATTTGCTGGTGGGACTGTGTGGGGTGGTGCATGGGGATGGGGAACTTGGTGCGATGACGCTCCCCTTGCTGGCCATTGCCCCGCCACGTTATGGGCGGGGACTCCCTGTTGGGTCACGGTTGTTTGGGGAACTGTATGTGCTTGGACGTGTGGTATGAAGTGGGCGGATGTGGATGCCGGAATCACGTGTGGCATCCCTATCATCCTTGGTGGGAGTATTGGCCCCAGGTTATCCAAAGGTGGGTGCACTTGTGAGGATGGGCCCACCGCAGCTGTGGGGATGAGCGCAAGTGGGAAGGTGTTGGGTTGGGGATCACTCGGAAGAGGGACATGGACTAGTGCTGCTATTTCCGGCGGTAGCTGTTGAGCCTGGACGAATCTAAGGTGTTGCAAGGGCATGAGTTCCCCTGTGCCAGGATGGAAGATGGGGTTGACCTGTGCTTGAGGGCTTAAGGTATGGTACGACTCTCCTTGCCCGGATTGAGTGGCAAATCCATCCTCATCCTCTGGTTGGGGCTCCAATGCGGGCTGGTCCAACGAATTGTTCCTTTGAAGGAGAAGTTGTGTGATGAGTTCTGAATATTGTTCAGGAACGGGAATTACGTCGTACGAGGAAGGGATGAACTCTCGTTCCACCCTGTAATACAACTCAAACTGCCTCTTCACCTCCAGTTCAGCTTGATCAACAGCCAGGTCAGCTTGTATCTTAATACAAATAAAGTTGTACTGGTCCTGGGTAATGATGTTAGAGGCTGGGTCCCTCCCTTGCAGCCTTAGGGATCGACGGGGACCTGCTGTGGGTTGCATTCCTGGGTGTTGTGCGACGGGTTGTTGGACAGCTATGGTGTCCATGGCGGTGGTCTGGGCGATGAGAGCANTGGACAGCTATGGTGTCCATGGCGGTGGTCTGGGCGATGAGAGCGGCGTTGTTTGAAGGGTTCGTGATGCTATGTCACCGATAGGACTAAGTCTGGAAATGCGAAGTTGCTCTGTAATGTGGCGTGCAGTGTATACGCTTCAAAGGACAGCGTATGGTATCAGCGTATACAGCGTATACAATGTGCAGTGTATACAGCGTATATGGGCAGCGTATACGCTGGAAAGCGTATAAGGCACAGGATGGATCAGCGTAAAGTGGGACGGCGTAAAATAAGAGCGTAAGACAGGGAGCAGCGTACAGCGTAAAAGAGGTGATCAGTGTAACACAAGAATGTAAGATAAGTTGCAGCGTAAAGTACCACTTAGAGTAAAACTGGTGTTTAGCGTAAAATAGACAAACATGACAAACTCAGCGTAAACACAAGCTCAGCGTAAAACAGGCCAGAGCGTAAAACAGAAAGCGCAAAGCAGGCGAGTGTACAATGGGTTGCAGCGTAAACAATTTGCAGCGTAAAATTCACAGTGTAAACAGTTCACAGTATGAAATGGGTTCAGCGTAAAGGCCGACTCCGGCGTAAGGACAGGCGCGTAAAACAGGTTGCAACGTTAACAGTAGAGCATAAAACAGATGAACTTAAAACAAAGATGTAGGAGAGCAAGTTTTTTTTAAGAACGTAAACGTTGTGCAGCGTATACGCTGGACAATTGTGAGTTGGGTTTTCGGACCGGACAGCGTAAACGCTGGGGAAGTTGGGGCAGCGTACCGTTAGCGGCGTAGACGCTTAGCAGCGTATACGCTGGGAGTTGCGGGTAAGAGTTTTAAGGAGGCCCTCCTTCTAGCGCCAATTTCTATATTGCCTGAAATCGTCGATCTCCGGCTGGAAGGGAAAACAGAGGCCGTGGGATCGCGGGATGGGTACAGAAGACCCTGCCTTCACCTGAGGGCAAGCTGGAATGCAACGGAGGCAGAGTACTTTGGGTGGTCCGCACGCGGATCAGACAAGGATTTCCTCGCGCGTACGCAAAATGCTATACGTTGGGTTATGCATAAGCGGCATGCAGGCGTAAACAGCAAAAGCAGCGTGAAACGTAAACGGATGCAAACGAAGCGTGAGCATAAACAGACGTAAACGAGGCGTGGGCCAAATTGACGTAAAAATGTAAAAGAACTTGCAGCAAATGAAACGATGGAATTACAGAGTCAGAGTACAGTGCACCGGTCTAACGTAGTTGTGGGAACACAAGGTGGATGAAAAGCCCCGGTGTACACAGAGGTGACTCGGTCAGTTTGTAGGGCGAGCGGAGCGTAAGAGACTAGATCCGCGGTGTGCAGGACTTCCCAGCGTAAGAAGGTTCTCTGCTCTTTTGCACAGCGTAAATGTTCTCTGGTGTGCTTCGGGATTTTGCGAACCGTCTTGATGAAGTGGAAAAATGGGGGTTTTATATAGGTTATTATGCTAGACTCGGGATGGGAGACACGTGGCGCGTTGACCGGGTGCATACACTTTACAAATATACAAAATGTTACAACTGCTGGGCGTATACACTGGGCGTATACGCCGCATCAGGTCGGCGTATACGCTGAAAATGCTAGGCGTAAACTAGGTGGAGATGCTGAGCGCTGGGCGTACACGCCCAGCGTATACGCTAGTGAATGTTGGGCGTACACGCCGGGTGTATATGCTGATGGATGCTGGGCGTACACACTGGGTGTATACGCTGAAGGATGTCCACTTGCTTCAATCCTTGCTCTTCGGTGTTATCTTAATGCTGTCATTGGAGATCTTGTCGTCGAGCGTGTGCATCTGCAGTACCTGGGCGTGTACGTCGGAGAGCCGGGCGTATACGCTGAAGTGCCAGGCGTAAACGCTGGACGTATACGCTGTGTGCCGGGCGTATACGCTGTATGTGTGATCTTGGTGTATACGCTGGAGTGTATACGCTGGCACCATGTACTTAGCAAAGACTAAGTGTTGCGATCATGCAGCCGGCGTCGTTCGTGAGTTCCAGGGTCCTGTTTGGCGTCGGACAAGTACTAAGCTCCGCATTTTGTGGTGTTTCAGATACCAATCCAAGGCTTTCCCTGCCAGATACATCGCAAAGACACGGATGATTGTGTGAGACGACTGTTGTAACAACAAAGATTCGGATCTGAAGATGACCAGGTGAGCGTTGGGATCTCCCTCCCCATTATATTTAGTGAAATGGGGTAAGGACATCCCGGGAGGCAACAACAACATGAGGACCGCTGGACTAATAGGATCATCTTGATAGAAATCCATAATCTGTATAGTGTTTGAGCCAGCGGCCTTAAGGTGTCTAACCTTCTCGGTGAGGGTCTGAATAAGTAAGAACACTTGATCCAAACCTGTAGATGAAGATACTTGAGCAGGGGGAGTGGGGGGTTGAACCGGAAGAGCGGTGCCCGGGAATGGAAATGGAGGAATGGCTTGATCGGTAGGTGGTGCTGTAGGGATCCCCGCAGACGAAGCTGCCTGCGAAGACCACCACCCACTAGGTTGAGCAGAGAGATTAGCCGCTGCCGGCTGCGCGGGATAGGGATATGGATATTGTGGGATCATCTGCAGAATATGCGTTGCGGGTGCAGCTAAGGGTTGCACACCATACACCGCAGGCTGGTTATGTTGTGCCGTGGGGATGATACACTGACTCGCGGCGGGCTGTTGGCGGGATGTCTGTGGTTGCACGACGGCTGTGATCTATTGGGTTGGAGGGGGCAGCAGCGACAAAGTCTGCACCGGGCAAGTTGTAGATATGGTTTGGGGTTGGATCTGAGGGATGAAATAAGGCGCGGTGGATGCAGGGACCATTGACGGAATGCTGATTACGCGTGGTGATGAGACTACCCCCAGGTTATTTTGAGGTATTTGCACTTGTAGCCCTAGCGGCTGCGTAGTGGCTTGCGGGATGACAGGAATTTGAGTTTGCACGGTCATGGCGGGATTAAGAGGAGCGGCTTCTCTGTTGTAAGGAAAAAGGGGATTTATGTAGGTATGGGGGCTCATAGTATGATATGAATGTTCAGACTGGGCTGCAAATTCGTCATCTTCTTCTTCCCCGTTCTGAGGTTCTTACATAGCCCGAGTAGCCTGACTCTTAGCCATGACCAATTGTGTTATGATTTCGTGGTAATGTTCTGTTAGAGGAATGATGTCATAGGCAGTAGGGGTAAAATCCTGACCCCCTCAGTGGATCATCTCAAAGTTTCGTTTCGCCTCGATCTCAGCTCAGCTAAGGGCAAGCTTTGCCTGGATCTTAATGCAGATGAAGTTGTATTCCTCAGGGGTCACAACGGTAACTATGGGATCTTTGCCCTGTAACCTCAACGAATGACGCGACGGTCCCTAAGGTCCTATAACACCAGAGGTTGGTCCGGCGGCGGTGATGGGATTCACAGATGTGGCACCCGAGTCAGTTGTGGTCATTGCGGCTATGGTTGCGTATGAGGAATCCATTGGTCAAGTAGATTAGTGGCAATGAATGACTGGATCTAAAAGGCTTTCTACCCTGCAGGATTCCAAAGGAATCGTTACTGTAACCGATCTATACCTCACGATTTTGTAAACTTTCGTAGAGGTATTACATTTACGTTTTGGCAATGCGGGTACAGATCGCTTACAACGCTACCCGTAAAAATACGAATTGGAGCCTAGGCCCTCCTTCTAGTGCCAGAAAACTGTAACGACGGAAAATGTCGGCAGCTGGAATACCAAACAAAATCCGTGTACACAGTCTTAACCATGGATCCGTGCGAGGGCTGTGCTGGAGAACACGAATTCGTAGTGCCCTGAACGGTCTTGTCGATCAGACAGGGACTTACTAAATCAGTGAATCGATGAAGATTGTAGACGTTTCGTGGGACGATCTGATTCGATAAATCATGAAAGGAGAGGAAAATGATGTAAATAAATTGCAATAATGACAATGTTAACGTGACAAAGGGAATCAGATCTAAGAGAAATGCGTGATTTCAAGATCTATACTTTGACCCGAAAGAAATGAGTATTTTGTATACAAAGTTACAATGGGAAGATCCCGATTATCTTGTGTAGAAACATACACAAAATAATAAGAAAACTGTTTAACAAGAAGTGCAGAATAAAGCTCGGTCTACCTCAAAAGCCAAAGACAGAGTGCAAGGAAGGTCAAGCTCGGATGCCTATTAACCAACTGTGTCTAGCCAATAGATCTTGCCAACCTCACCAGATGATCTCGCGATCTCTGATCTATCTTCTTTGCTTTGGATAGTCTCTGCTCAAAACTGCCAAGGATCACCGATGGGAGAACTGTATCTTCGCCAAAAGGGGATGATCGCTCTTGCTGCCGAAACGCTCCAAGAATGTCTCTTGTTTCTGCTCAAGGATGATAACTGCCAAAAAGTTCAAGATGTCAAGTGTTGTCCTTCTCTCAAAAATGTGCCGAAAAAAGGTCCTTCTTTTCTTCACCGACTAGGGTAGTTATAACATACGGAAAAGGCACGGCCTTGATGACATGTGTCCCGAAGTTTCTGGATGCCATTGTCTTGACGAACTGGCTATGTCACGTCACATTGTGACGTACGCTGTCAACACTTTGCTGAAGCTGCTCCATGATTACGCACAAATATGCTTATCGGCGTATTGCGTGTATGGATAGCAAATGCGTAATTGCTTTAGCTGGCTTTACGCTGTATTTCACTTGTTTACGCTACGTCGCGTGGCAGAGCGTAACAAAGCATGGAAATATTGAGTCAGGCTGTTTTACGCTCATTTATGCAGCAAAGCGTAGTGAAGCGTAAAACATGATCAACCCGACAATATATTACGCTTACGTACGCTGCGTAGCGTAACGAGCATAAGGCGATCAATCTGCAAAAAGAAAGGGGCCAATCTGTTGCGCTTCCGTTGGACTTTTCTTTTGACTTTTTTTTTGAAGCTCATTACACTGTCTTGTGTAATAGAGTGTAAACCTGACCTTGGACGAAAGACTTAGCCGGATATTTGAGAAGTCACATATTATGCTACTCAGGCCTTAAACTTCACCAAATCTGTTGAAGTAAGTCACCTTCTATCAGACTGTGTTAAGCAGAATTACACTAAGCATCATTACGCTATGTTGCGTGATGTAGTGTAAAGACAGAAAACACAGTAAAATTGAAATCTGTAAGGAACTTTGGAAACTTGATGCCGAGCGCCATTTTGCCTTGCTTTACTTCGTTCTACCTCCTGGAATTCTGTCACGAACCTTTGTCTGAATCGTGAATCTTCACCTGAGGCCGATTCACAATTTTCACGGTGTTTCAGGTTTCTAGTCTTTTTTTTTGTCCAAGTTTTGAGCCTTAAATTTTGTTATATTTTATTCAAAAGTTTATTTTGACATCATTTTCTATTTCCTATAAGACCATGAGTTTACCACAACTTATGGTAAACACAGAAGCATTTCTAAGCAACCACAACCCATGGTGAGTAACCATGACTTGTGGTAGGAGACCATGGCTCATGGTCTACTTGTGAGATGTTTTTTTAATAGTGTCATAACGTGTGGTCCATTTGTAAGATAATTTTAAAGTACAAGGATATAACATGAAGGCTAGAACATTGACCACACCTTATCATGACTCATGAAGCTCATGATATTCATAGAGTTTATTTCTACTCTATTTTTATCAAACGATAATCCATGACAAGCTCATGATATAACAACATAACTTGATCATGACTAGTGAGTAGTCAGCATGGCCTATGATCATAGACCATGACTCATTGCATTGCAAACCATGACCTTCCTACAGCTTATGGTCAACTTGTGGTGGATTAAATTGACTCCAAAGAAGCTAAAATTTCTACCACAGCAAGCTCAAAGGAACCTTATTTCACTATTAGCTTTTAATGACATAGTCCAAGATGTATAACCTAGTTGACAACTTAATCTATGATATCTATATGTTAGATATTCTAGAGATGGAAACTAGAGGTATATATAGTTATAATAAAACCATTATCTTGGTTAGTAAAATAGACACAATAATTAATTAATAGTTTGTTAACAAATTTTTTAAAAAGATAACTAATTGTTAATTGTAATATTGCATACATCACTATAATGGTGATCACACCATGATAATGTTAACATAGATTTATGGTGTTACACAATATAGACCTTATTTTTACTATTAAGCTTAACAAAACACACCAAATTCTTAACAATTCTAAGCCTTGATGGCAAGAATTTGCAATGCTCCAATACTAGCTATTCCAAATATCTCCAAGCTTTTTGAAGTAGAGGTGGATGCAAGTGAAATTGCAGTTGGTGGTGTTCTATCATAAGAAGGTAAGCCCATCTCATTTTTCTCTAAAAGAATGAAAACAGGTAGGCAATAACATAATGTATATGAGAAATAATTATATTTTATACCTTAGGCCATTACACATTAGAGGCATTGCTTTTTGGGTAGTGAATTTTTACTCTTGACTAATCATAAGACATTACAATTTTTTAACTGCCAAAAAAAGTTAATTGCTAAGCATATGAAGTGGTTGGAATAGCTAAAAAAAATTTAATTTGTATTAAAGCATAAGAGTGAATAAAGTATACAAATTCACTTAAGGCATTTACTTCTTTGTATCCAAATTATAAAATTTTGATGAGATTTGGAATGATTTTGATGCTCCATTACTTGTTAGAGTTGATAGGTGGAGATATTTTCATCTACAACATAGAATTCCCTTTTAAAATGGTAAGGTATATGTGCCTATTTGTGATTTTAAGTCAAAAATTTTGCATGAAAAACATACTAGTGCTATGTTTGGCCATATGGGAAAGACCAAGATCTTTGAACTTGTTTCTAAGAGCTACCTATGGCTAGGTATGTGTAATGTTGTGAATAGATTTGTTAAGAAGTGTGTTATTTGCTAAAAGTTTAAAGGAGAAAAAGATGTTGTTGGTTACTATGTGCCTATACCCATTCCCAATCCTTCATGGGAGAGTGTTTCTATGGATGCTATTTGTGACATTCTAAAGACTTAATCTAGACATGATTCTATTTTTGTTATGGTATATAGATTTTTTAAAATGACACATTTCATTCTTGGAAAGAGAATAAATGATGCATCTCATATTACCCATTTATTCTTTTAGCATGATGTTAGATTGCATTATATTTCTTTAAACATTATGAGTTATAGATATGTGAGATTCAAAGGTCATTTTTGAAGGTCATTGTGGAAATTATTAGACACAAAATTATCTTTTTCTAATGTCTATCATCCATAAAGTGATGGTTGAATTAAAACTATAAATAAATTATTGTTAAAAATTTTGATATATTTGTGTGAAAATCAACCTACTAGATGAAAAAATATTTCTAAACTGAAGCCCCGTTTAGAGAGCAGCAAGCAAAATGCCACTTCTAAAGAGAATATTATAGCTAAGAACTTCTAAATGTTGTAGCCAAACTTAGTCATAGCTTGTAAACCCATCCATTGTAGCTAAACTTAGTCATAGCTTGTAAAGCCATCCATTTCGTTTGCTTAAATTGGATGAAGCGCTCTACGTACTCCTCTAGAACCTTATTTATCTATTTTATCTACCTATCTATTTGTGGATGATACCCTAAGGACATCTATAGCTTCATACCTAACATTTCAAATAACTTTTATCAAAAATCCCTTATGAACCGATATTCACAATAAAAAATAATGCTTGATGGCATGTACGTTTAGCTGGTCATCCTGCTACAATGGTCTTCACTCACATCCCAATATTCTCTGCAACAATATTTCAACATTTTTTTTGTTGATTCGCGTCCTGGAATGGACTTTGTAGAATATAAGATCACACCTGAGCATGGCTGCCAATGATATTATTAAGTCTTTTAGGGTTGCTTTCTGATGAGTGGCGAGGTACCCCTACACTCAACCATACAAATACGAGCGTTACATGCGTGATTCGGTCGAACTCCAAGGACTAAGTACTTACGCACCTTATGGAACACTTAAGGTTAATCAATCACTGTCTTCCCAAGCTTACTTGTATTTTTCACGGTTGTATGGTTAAGTAAGCTTAAGGTACATGATTTTTATGTCTTTTATCTTTTCATCGCCTATGCTAAGAGGGGAAAGGGTGAAGAGACTAAGTAACTAACTTTCACTAACTAAGCTCTAAGGGTCCTAGCATCAGTATCTGTTCCCACTTACCGTACACACCTTGAACTAGTGCAACACTACTGGGATTACCAAACACTATTTGTCACTAGGTTACCAAGCATAGCGCACGTGCTCAAAGTGGTCGTACTAAATGTACTTAACTAAGAGAGTTAAGGGTTGAGAGAGATTAATTGTCTAAAAAAGAATTTAAATATTTAACAATAAGTAAAGTCCTATTTAGCTTAGTCCATATGCTGCAAGGTTTATAAGAAAGTTCATCTTTATTGTCGTACACAATTGTATGCTCAGGTACAAAATTGCTCGAATAAAGATCCGTCCACTTTGAGACTGCTACTGTGGGCACATGGAAATTATTCTAACTCTAGAATGATAAAACTACTAGAGTTTGGCTAAGGGTCTAGATCTAGATGGGAAAACAAAGGAAAGTCGCCTCTTATTTATAGAACTGACGATGGGCTATGATATTGTGTACGCGATATTGTAGGGGCTGATGCCCCCATGAGTGAATGAAAACTCATCCTCGAGTTCCTTACAAAATATTGGGAAGGTATGGGATTATTGAATTGAATGACACTACCGGTGAATGGGATGACATGTGAACGAATCATCATTACAGTACATGGCAACTTAGTATTCATGACAACAAGAGTGAACACTAGACACATTTGACATCCAGCCTTATTTGGCAGCTGAGAGAGAAGAGAGAGAGAAAAGAAAAGAAGAAGTCTGCTGCTGCCAACACCAAGATTGCACTTTTTGTTGTTTGTCCATAAGCATGCCATCAATCTCGTTCCTTGGATAACTGCTTCAACACCAGTCCATTCCAAGTGTTCCCTCTAGATCCAATCCATTGGTGTACGATTGCCATCTGCACACACAACACAGTCTTGTATTAGCAAGGGTAAATGAATCATAATGCAGTTAATACCTTGTCTCAGTGTAAGGTCCATTGGCTGAGTTGTGATATGGCTAATGCAGATCTAGAGATATAATAATGGTGACTACCCAAGGTGTAGGGGTTAGGAGAAAATCAAAAAAATTGGACCAGTATCCCCATGACTAATTACGAACCTCCGGTAGCGAGAGAATGGAAAAAGATAAGGAATAAGAAATATGGAGAAAAAGAAACAACTATAATGCTGATGAAATGGATGTCAGAGATGGAAATGAACAAAATAGAAATTGATTGTGAAAATGTTTAAGGAAAAGAAATTAATTGATGCACCAAATAGGACTACCAGTGGATCCTCCGCAAAGCAGGCTCATGCCCTTAATGCCCTAACAATCCCACATTCAAAGACTCCGTGGGCTCTAAAAATGTTATTTGGAAGCAAGAGTTAAAGTCTTAACCACAAGAATTTACCAAAAAGAAAACAATGCGTCAACCAAAATATAGACTATTGGTATAACCAGCAATGAGGTGAACAATGGGGGAAGAACGATGGAAAGAAGAGAATGGAATGGAATTGCAAGAACAAGGTGATGTACAGCCCCTTATGTATTAATGGTTACTGTGACTTATAAGATCTCATTCCAAATCTAGCCTCAAACAAACCACATCCAGTGACTTCGCATTAATACATGTAGCCAATCCATCCCCCTGAAGTAGCAAGAATGCATCCACCAAAGAGTCACCACCATTCCGACGAAACGAAAGAGGAGAAACTAGGAAGCGAGAAGGGCCTTAGTTAGAGGGAACATGTTTATTTTAGTTTCATAACTAGTGCTTGTAGCCCAAGTGATTATTTCATCTAAGGGATGTGCTTTGAATTCCCATCGTTTTTTTTGTGTTTTTCGTGAGAACCACACCATGCAAAGACTTATTATTTTTATTTTCATTGGCTCAGCTTCCTAATAATGGAGTAACATCGGAATAGTAAGAAAAAATCAAGAAGAAAACATCCAAGCACCCAAGAGAATGGTCAACACAAATGCATCAAATATCCTTGAAGTCACACCCTTTTCAATCTGTGAGTCCTTCCTTAGTTTGAGAAATGCCCAATCACCAATTCGTTGATAGTTCTTATTATTGAAAAAAAGACTATATAGTTCCAAGCCAAGAGAGACCATAGAAATTCATGGATGCATGGATGATGTGGACTCATTGCCTGCTATATCAAAATAATCATACCTTAGTATCAACATTGTAACTTCAAGGTAAAAACCAAACATTAGCAACTAATAGAATACAATTCATACCATCATCAAGAGCACTTATTGGGTAACAAACTTAACAAAATGGATAAATACACACACACACAAATAAATGAAAAAGTATGAACGATGTTGTAAAAAAAAAGAAAAAAAAGTTTAAAAAATATGAAAAACAAAAACTTAAAATGGGACTGAGGGCCTCAATTGATCAGCATAGGTGGCCATCTCCCCCATGACTGAGTTGAAAGGAGGAGATCTGAAATAATGAATGAGGTTGTCCTCTCTCAAAGGTATTATGTGTGCTGGCTATTTTGAGTTCATGGAAGGGTTTGGTTTGTTGCACATTGACCAATAATCTCTTATCAGGGCTTTCAGATCTGTATATTGTCATGGCTCCTGAGGGAAAGGTTGTATGAATAATATAAGGCCCTTCCCACAATGTTTGAAATTTCATATTTTATGGTACATGCGTGGGATTCCAATAGAGGACCTTATCGCCTAGTTGGTACTTAACCTTTCGAATTTTTAAGTCATGATGTTGCTTATTATGTGCCTTGTGCAACTCGTTTGATGATAGGGCAACCAATTAATTTTCGTCTAGCACGTTTAGAGTTGCCAATCTTTGTTTTTGTGCCAGATCAAGGTCAAGGTGGAGGTCACACGCCATGGATAGTGTACGAAGCTCGGTCTGAATTGGGAGCTTTGGAAGTTTTCTGTCTACTAACTCATAGGGAGAGTAGCCTGTAGGGAGTTTCCAAGTGGAGCAGTATGCCCAAAGAGCATCATTCAGTTTAGTGCTCCATTCTGGCCTATATTTGCTAATTTTCCTTGTTAATATTTTAGTAATCTCTCAGTTCTTGACCTCAGCTTGGCCATTAGCTTGGGGATGATAAGGTGTAGTCAATTTATGTTCAACCCCTAAGCGTTGCATCAATTTTTGAAAGGTTGCACCCATGAAGTCCATTCCATTATCCGAGATAAGTGCATGCAGCACACCAAACCTATTTATGACTTCTTGTTGTACAAATTGTGCAGTTATAGACGATGTGCAGTCTATTACAGTAGCTGCTTCAGCTCATTTTGTTAGATAGTCAACAACAACAATGATATAAGCTTTTCCATTGGACATCGGTGTAATGGGCCCCATAAAATCTATTCCCCAAATGTCGAAGGGTTCCAAAGGTTGAATCCATTGTTGCAAACCTTCCATTCTAGTAGTCATTCCTCCATCACGTTGACAGCGCTCACAAGATTGGATAAATTAATGGGCATCTCGAAATAGTGTTGGCCAATAATATCCTACAAGCAGGATCTTAATAGCCATTTGTCTCCCTGCATAGTGACCCCCACAAGGGCCCTCATGAGCATCTTGGAGAAATCTTAGTTGGTCCACATTGGGCACACACCATCGAACCAAGCCATCAGGACAGACTTTGTAAAGTTGTCCATTGATTTCCATGAAGTACTTGGCTCTATGAAGAAACTGTTGTTTCTTCCTGAAGTCTAGCTCCTATGGTGTTTGTTGGGAAAGGAGATAGGTGAGAAAGCTACTATACTAATTCATTCCTAGGGGTCGGTTATTCACTACACTGGCAAAGAGGGCTTCATCAGGAAAGTGATCGGATCTGGCATATTCATGCTCCTTGTTGTCCTAGTGCAACTGAGATAAATGATCTGCAACTATGTTCTTAATGTCCTTTCGATCTATCATCATTAAATCAAACTCCTACAGGATTACCAACCAATGGATAATACGAGGGCTAATCGTTGGCTTGTTCATGAGGAACCTGATTGCACTATGATTTGTATGAATGTACACTTTTTAGCCTAATACAAAGTGCCTAAACTTATCCAATGCAAACACTACAACCATTAATTCCTTTTCTGTAGTTGTGTAGTTGAGTTAGGCATCGGCGATACTCTTACTTGCACAGTGGATGTAATAAGGGTGTTTTTGGTCATCTAACTGTGTAAGTACGGATCCTAAGGCATAATTGGATGTGTCAGTCATTATATGGAATGGCCTGGACTAGTTAGGGGCTTGTAGAATGGGAGTTTCCACAAGCCTTTGTTTCAGATTTTGGAATGCTCATTCACATTCCCTGGTCCATTCGAATGGTGCATCCTTCTTCATTAGTTTTACCAATGGTTTGGCAATCTTGGAGAAGTTCTCAAGGAATCTCCTGTAGTATCCAGTGTGTCCAAGGAATGATCGAATGTCTTTGACAGTTTCTGGTTGTTGGGTAATTCCTTGGATGACTCTAACTTTTTTCGAGTCAACCTCTATTCCTGACTATGAAATCTTATGCCCCAATACTACACCCTCTTGAACCATCAAATGGCTTTTCTTCCAGTTGAGCCTTAAGTTGGTTTCTATACATCATTTTAGCACTTGCTCTAATCGGTCCAAGGCTTGATCAAAACTTGTCCCATAAGTGGAGAAGTCATCCATAAAGACTTCCACTCTGTTCCCTATTTGCTGTTGGAATATGCTTAGAACTAAACGTTGAAATGTGGTAGGGGCATTGCACAAGCCAAATGGCATTTTTTATATGCAAACGTTCCCTAAGGACTGGTGAATGTTGTTTTGGCTTGATCTTCTAGTGCTATCTATATTTAGTTATAACCCTAAACCATCTAAAAAACTATAATAGCGATGCCCTGGTATGGTGTCTAAGACTTGGTTAATGAATGGCAATGGAAAGTGATCCTTGAATGTTGCCATGTTCAGTAGCCTAAAATCTATACACACCCTCCATTTGCCTTCCTTTTTAGGCATGATCACCAAAGGGCTAACCCATTCGCTATTAGCAATGGGATATATGAACCCAGCCTTAAGGAGCTGTTCTATCTCTTCCTTTACTATTTGTTTCAATTTTGGGTTCAATCACCTCTGTGGTTGTTTTCGAGGCTTCATGGAGGGGTCCGTGTAAATCCTATGCTGGCATATCCTAGGATCTATTTTGGTTAACTCGGGGTATGACCAGGCAAAGGCTTTTGACCATTTATTTATCACTTTCAGCAGGCTTTCTTTTTGCTTGGGAATAAGTTTGGCGTTGATGATCACCGGTTTTCCATTTTTGAGGGTCATGTATTCCAGACCGATGGGCAATGGTTTCAAATCTAGGGGCTCTTATCTAAATCTCTCAGGAATTTCCAACTTCCCCCAATTAATGTTTTCAAGGGTAAGGTTTGGAAGTTGGCAACGAACTTGCTTAAGTGTGTTTATGCTTCCAATGTAAGCACTAGTTATTCCCTCAGTTAGTTCCATGCATGTTATTGAATTACTCTCTTGATCAGCCATTAGCCACTAGGTGTCTTCTTGTCATGTCGCTGCTACATACAGGCACTTTTGTATATTAATTTCTTGTGCACACCGATTGCATGCAGGCAATGCTAAACTTTGCATAACCCATGCTTTCTGCACGCAATGGCACCCTATGTCACTGTATGCGATGAATGGAACTTTCTTCTTCTCGATCTTTCCAAAAGTGTTTTTCTTGGATATTTCTAGGGAAAGATCATAGATTCCTAGGCATGCATCTATGGTACTTAGCCATGCCCTTCCCATTATTATTGGGAAGTCCCCCTTACTGTTAGTTACTTGTATCACTAGGAAATCAACTGGATACAACCACCCACACATAGTGGTAATGATGTCCTCCACCAGTCCCAAGGGAACAATGATGGACTGGTCAGCCAGCTCCAATTGAATGTTACTCTTCCTCAATGAAGGCAAGTTCTAGGCTTTATACATCTCTTTTGATATTAGGTTGACTCCGGAACCTAAGTCCAGAAGAGCTTTACAGGGTTCATTCCCAGTGACTTGGAGGTAGATTAGGGGACTTCTAGGATTAGAGAATTTCTTGGGAAGGTGGCCCACCTT
Organism: Gnetum montanum; assembly: GCA_015680685.1. Taxonomy (NCBI): domain Eukaryota; kingdom Viridiplantae; phylum Streptophyta; class Gnetopsida; order Gnetales; family Gnetaceae; genus Gnetum; species Gnetum montanum. The sequence continues at coordinate 585,109 of MNCI01015796.1, read as the reverse complement.
TATGTAGTCAGCAATGGCATGCGTTAACATAACCGTGTACATTAAGCTTGATTTTTGGGTTGAAGGAGGTCTCGAGACCTTATTTGGTATGGAGGTGTTTACATGTTCAACCGCTTGTGATGGCGAGGGCTTAGTTGGATTGTTGGTTCTGAAGAAAGGTCTTTTCGGCATAAGATTGTCAAAACCAACTGAGGATTGAGGATTTGAAGCCCTCGTGATGTTGGGTTGTTGTGGTTGAGTGGGAAATACCCCTTGCATTGTTGGAGCAGTTGGTAGTGGAGCCATTGGTGTAAGAGTTGCAGATGGATTCGAAGGATGGTATGCATGTGATGTGTCTCCCCTAGGAGAAGGAGTCCTATAATACTCCTGAGCTTGGTAGTGATGTTGTGGGGTTACGTGACTGATAGAGTCACTTGGCGAGATCAGCTGCTACACCTAATAGCCATATGGATTTGGTTGCCGATAAGGGTATTGTTGCCTCGGTGGTGACATCCCCCATGACTATGGGTATTGCCACTGCTAGTGTTGCTTGATAGGTTGTGGAAAAGTTCCACTTGGATAATACATTAAAGGTTGGTGGAACTACCTTGGGTTACCTTGGGGATAAGGTAACCTTCGGGGTGCTTTCCATTTGTTAGGTCTTGGGTCGAGTGCATACACCTTGGACTCTTGCAGATGTGAGATTATTGGGCAACATCCTTTAGGATGGTCATACTAGCATATTTCACATCCACCATCATTGTTCTATCAGAATCCAAAACTTCTTCAGTGATAGCCACTTTACCCTTACCTTTGTTATGTGCATGTTCTAAGTCTCTCCTCTTCTTCTTATCATAGTCACTACTTCGCTCCTTAGACTCCTCTACAATTTTGAGAACGGTTTCAAATCTACTATCTAAGGAAACCCACATTTGATCTACCTTAGCCGACACTTCGATTGTTAATTTTTGAAGTGACAAGGTTTTCCTACTCACCAACTCTTCAAGTGGTGACTCATCCTCCTCCTCACAAAATCTCACTCCCCTTTTTCAGAGGGAAGGATCGCGATTGTATTCTTCCACACTTTCTCTTTTGCGTAGCTCTTCTTCTTCCTTAGCTACTTGCTCCAACAATCTATGGACCTGATGGAACTTAAGTTTAGATAATCTCCCTTGGGCATATATTCCAAGGGTTCTCCTGGTTTCATGTCTTAGCCCATCTACGAGATGGCATAGTTGATCCCGTTGTGCATAACCATGGCTTGGGCAATGATGTAATAGTGCATAATATCAGCCCATGGAAACATCCAAGGGTTCATGATTACCCTTCTTCCATCCTTGGATCTACTTTCGCAAGTTGGACACTCAAGAGTATGTCTGATATTTATCATTAAACAGTTCTAGCATCGTACTCCACCTTCGAATGGATTCTGGCTCTAAGGACCGGTACTAGCTTTTCGCTTCATTTATGAGTGTCCTTGGAAACAACTTTAACTTTTGCCACTTATTTTCAATATTCTGCAAGGCACAGGCATCATGAAATTCCTGTAAGTGGTTCCGTGGATTAGCGTTGTATCCCCCCTCAAATCGTGGGATATTATTCATGTCTAGTCCCTTGATTCGACTATCTTTTTGGTGCCTTGTAGGTATTCTAACGGCCTCTATGATGTCTAACATAATTTAGGTTGCAAGTAGAGGTTCATCATGGTTATTTCTCTCATGGCATCTATGATTTCTACGCAGTTCCCTACTCTCTCTTCTTCCATGCTGTGATTCTCTCGAATGCCCTCATCCTCGCTCTCGATTCTCTCGTCGAGGTCTTTCATTTTTCTTACCCTTATCCTCACGGTGAGGTTCCTTGTGACTGCGTCTTGATGTTGAAGGAGAGGGTTAATGTGATGATGAAGGGGAATAAGAACGGGAACCATCGCCATGACGATGTTTCTTAACTTCTCTTCAGTGGTTTCAGCCTCGATCGTGATGATGATCAGATTGCTCGCCCTTGTCATATGTTTGTGTTCCCTCATTGAACATGTGGTGTTCATGGGAATCACAACCAAGGTTATGAATTTTGAAGTGTAGGTTTTGATACCCCACCTCCTCACCATAATTAGGAGGGGGAACATCATTTTTTGAAGAACCTATTGAAATAGGTTCACCACCCTTGATTTTGATTATGATGGGCAAAGCATTATGGGGGCCTTTGGCCTTCAATGATGTATGATAACTCTCCTGCCGCAAGTCTCGTTGATGTTGCGCTTCTGTGGGATGGTAGTCCCTTGTGTTGTAATTTCATGTAACATAATTAGCATATAATTGTGACATGTCGATTCGTGCAAGCGCACGAAGGAGCATGTTGGGGATGGCTCTATCTGGAGGCAATACTATGTTACCCTCCAAGTCTCTCCATCATAGTTGTTCATCTTGATGGAAGATAAAGGTAAAGTTGGGTATATACTCATTGTGGTGAGTATCCACCACACTAAATTGTTGAGGAACTGGGGGTTCTTGATTATGTATGTTGTGCCGACGACTGCCTCTTGTGTGGTCCCTAGACGATGAGGTGCTTTTGTGAGAAGAAGAAGACATTGTTATCTTATTTGGTGTGCTATTGACCGTTGTTTAATTTTTCTCTGATTAACCCTAAGGGTTCATTTAAGCTTCCCAACGATGTGGATGATTTCCTATGTTCTACTTAGCGCACAAACAACTAATTCTCCGGCAACGGCACTAATGATGAGTGGCGAGGTACCCCTACACTCAACCATACGAATACGAGCGTTACACGCGCGATCCGGTCGAACTCTAAGGACTAAGTGCTTACATGCCTTATGGAACACTTAAGGTTAATCAATCATTATCTTCCCAAGCTTACTTGTATTTGTCACGGTTTTATGGTTAAGTAAGCTTGAGGTACATGATTTTTATGTCTTTTATCTTTTCATCACCTATGCTAAGAGGGGAAAGGGTGAAGAGACTAAGTAACGAACTTTCACTAACTAAGCTCTAATCATCCTAGCATTAGTATCTATTCCCACTTTCCATACACACCCTGAACTAGTGCAATGCTACTGGGATTACCAAACGCTATTCGTCACTGGGTTACCAAGCATAGCACACGTGCTCGAAGTGGTCATACTGAATGCACTTAACTAAGAGAGTTAAGGGTTGAGAGAGATTAATTGTCTACGAAAGAATTTAAACATTTAACAATAATGAAAGTCCTATTTAGCTTAGTCCATATACTGCAAGGTTTATCAGAAAGTTCGTCTTTATTGTCGTACACAATTGTGTGCTCAGGTACAAAATTGCTCGAATAAAGATTCGTTCACTTTGAGACTCCTACTGCGGGCACATGGAAATTATTCTAACTATGTAATGATAAAACTGCTAGAGTTTGGCTAAGGGTCTAGATCTAGATGGGAAAACAAGGGAAAGCCACCTCTTATTTATAGAACTGACTTGGAAAAAAGCTCACACCACATGTAATTTGCTATCGAAAATCTAAATCCAAAAATACGATCCAAACAGTTCATCTACAGATTTGAATAATTTTGGGGTTGTGGTTGGGTGTCTCTGTGTTGTCGTTGTGACAAGGCTGTATCTATTTTGTGGGTAGGCGAGTCGCAATGGCAAATTTGTCAGGTCCTAGTCAGGGAAGTTCCTCTACCTTTCCTCAAATTGATTTCCTTTTACTTGATGATATTTTTGAAGTAATTTCCAATGATTTTGCAACTCGTTTTATTTTTTATTTTCAAATTGTGGGGTTATTACCAAGGTCCCCACGTTGAAACACTCAAGTCCAAAGCCTCCTTTTGCCCCAGAGGATTCAGGTTTCTCATGCACAATACTATGCTTGAAATTTCATTTTGGTGGAACTATCCGATGCCTCTCAAGTCGAGAAGGCTCTCTTTATAATAATCTTTCCAACACATAATGCAACCCTAATAACATGTACCTACACATTTGACTCTAATGTCAATGACCTGGCTTTTAATATAATTCCTTGTTATGTGGAATTGCCCAATCTTCCACTTATTTTCTAATTTGTTGAGAGGGACATTGTGAGCATCCTGGGTCCTATTATATCCGATCATTATACAATGATCAATGGAACTCAAATTCACCATTATTGTATTGAACTAGATATAGCTCTTCGGAAGACCTCATTAACCCTCACAACTGGTGGAAAACTCTTCACCCAAAAAGTGGACTATTTTTACCTTCCAAACTCGTTTAGCAGGAGGAGGAGTAGCAGCAGCAACAGTAGTAGGAGATTTCCCATTTCTCTTAATCCTGCCAGACCTTGCTTTGGTCCAAGACCAATTACCCACAACAAGACCGGACCTTCCTAACCCTGATCTGGATTTAGAGCAACCCACAACAGAATTGATATGGACATTGCCCACATAAGCAGAGCTAGGATTGTGGATGGATTCATGGTTATGACCACTGTTACCAAAAGCTAGATGCTCCATCCTAAATTTCGGATCCATGACTTTGCCACTAGACCATACAAACTAACCATCTTCACCTAAGCTTTGTTGATGTTGCTGCTTACAATTACAGGTCCATTACCAGCATCATCCTTCATTCGCTTCTTCGAATTTTTTGCATCAATAGATTCGCCATTGGCATCCTCCTCCTCCTCCTACTCTTCCTCTACACCTAGCTTGAACTTTGATGATGAATGCTTGGCAGTGGTGAATATAGCAGGATCCTTACCATCATCATCATCACCATCACCATTATTTGCAATTGTAGTAGTAGTTTTGGAGCCACCATGGATCCTAATGTGGCTACCGAGAGCTCTGCTCGAGTTTTGTTGCAGTGCTTACAAACATGGGAACCCCAATTTTTGTTCTTGGGCACGATCGATTTTTCTTGTTCTTTCTCCTCTTCCTTCTCCACAGAATTCACATCAGGCCTAACATCAACAACCATTTCATTGGGGCTGAAATTATTGATCAAGCATCTGGTGACTTGTGAATTCCTCTTGCAATTTCTTAGTGACATGGCTGTAGCTGCTGCTAAAAATTACTTCACAATCCCGAATCTGTGGACACTGAACTGAAGCCCCGTTTAGAGAGTAGCAAGCAAAATGCCACTTCTAAAGAGAATATTACAGCTAAGAACTTGTAAATGTTGCAGCTAAACTTACTCATAGCCTGTAAACCCATCCATTATAGCTAAACTTAGTCATAGCTTGTAAACCCATCCATTTCGTTTGCTTAAATTGGATGAAGCGCTCTAGGTACTCCTCTACAACCCTATTTACCTATTCTATCTGNTGCTCTAGGTACTCCTCTACAACCCTATTTACCTATTCTATCTGCCCATCTATTTGTGGATGATACCCTAAGGACATCTATAGCTTCATACCTAACATTTCAAATAACTTTTATCAAAAATCCCTTGTGAAACAATATTCACAATAAAAAATAATGCTTGATGGCATGTACATTTAGATGGTCATCCTGCTGCAATGGTCTTCGCTCACATTCGAGTATTCTCTACAATAAGATTTTAGCATTTTTTTTGTTGATTCGCATCTTGAAATGATCTTTGCAGAATATAAGATCATCCCTACGCATGACTGCTGATGATATTATTAAGTCTTTTAGGATTGTTTTCCAAGACTGCGTTGCCTAAAACCAACAAAGGAATTTTTGATTTTGTATGTTTTGATCGAAATTACAATTTTCAATTTTTCATGTTAACAAACTATAATGGCCTGTTGGATGCTTAGAAATTTGCCATACTGAGTAGGACGCAGAATCATGGATAATTTTGCAAAACCCTTGCAAATCCAAAGCCTACAAAACTAATACAGAATTTTCTCCTGGCTCTCTTTGAAAACACCACAAAGAGATCAACAAGGACCTAATTGCTGTATGATTTTTTTCCCTTTTGGCTACACACGATCCCGATTTTGGCATGAAAAATCTAGTTTGTGTGCCATGCAAAGGTTCGATGGCCAAGGAGGGAGGGAAACAACGAGGGTTTAGGGCATGTATTTTTGAATCTCACTTGGGTTTCTTGTTGGCTTGGTGTGGCTTGTCCGAGAACAGAACCAACTTGGAGAAAAGCTCGCACCATGTGGAATTTGCTATCAAAAATATAAATCCAAAAATACAATCCAAAGAGTTCATCTACAGATCTGAATCAATTTGGGGTTGTGGTTGGGTATCTTGATGTTGCCGCTATGATGAGGCTGTACCTACTTCATGAGTAGGCAAGTTGCAATGGCGAATTCATTAGGTCCTGGTCAAGGAAGTTTCTCTACCTCACCTCAAATTGATTTTCTTTTACTTAATGATATTTTTGAAGCAGTTTCCAATGATTTTGCAACTCATTTTATTTTTTTTCAAATTGTGGGGTTTTTACCAAGGTCCCTAAGTTTAAACACTTAAGTCTAAAGCCTCCTTCTACCCCAGGGCATTCAGGTTTTTCATGCATGATACTATGCTTAAAATTTCATTTTGGTGGAACTAGTCAATGCCTCTGAGGTCAAGAAGGCTCTCTCTCTAAGAATTTTTCCAACATGGAATGCAACCCTAATAGCACGTGCCTAGAGATTTGACTTTAATTTCAATGACTTGGCTTTTAATATAATTCCCTGTTACATGGAATTGCCCAATCTTCCACTTATTTTCTCATCTGTTGAAAGGGACATTATGAGCATCTTGGGTCCTATTATATCTTATCATTGTATGGTGATCAATGGAACTCAAATTCGCCAATATTGTATTGAACTAGATATAGCTCTTTGGAAGACCTCATTAATCCTCGCAGCTGGTGGAAAAATCTTCACCCAAAAAGTGAACTATTTTTACCTTTCAAACTCGTGTAGTAGCAGGAGGAGGAGGAGGAGCAGCAGTAGCAGGAGCTTCTCCATTTCTCTTAATCCTGCCAGACCTTGCTCTGGTCAAAGAACAACTACCCACAACAACACTAGCCCTTCGTAACCCCGATCCAGATTCAGAGTAACCCACACCAGAATTGATATGGACGTTTCCCACGTAAGAAGAGCTAGGATTGTGGATAGATTGATGGTTATGGCTGTTGTTACCAAGAGCTAGATGCTCCATCCTAAATTCTAGATCCATGACTTTGCCACTGTGCTTCGAATTGCTCCTCAAACCATACAAACTAACCATCTTCACCCCAGCTTTGCTGATGTTGCTGCTTACAGTTACAGGTTCATTACTAGCATCATTTGTGCATCAATAGATCCACCATTGGTGTCTTCCTCCTCCTCCTGCTCTTCCTATACACATGGCTTGGACTTTGATGATGAGTGCCTAGTAGTGATGGATACAGCAAGATCCTTACCATCATCATCATCACCATCACCATTGTCTGCGATTACAGCGATAGTTTTGGAGCCGCCATGGATCCTAATGTGGTCGCCCAAAGCTCTGCCTAAGTTGAATGACTTGTTGCAGTGCTTACAAACATGGGAACCCCGATTTTTGTTCTTGGGCATGATCGATTTTTCTTCTTCTTTCTCCTCTTCCTTCTCCATGGAATTCACAACATGCCTAACATCAACAACCATTTCATTGGGGCTGAAATCATTGATCAAGCATCTAGTGACTTGCAAATTCTTACCGCAATTTCTCAGTGACATGGCTGTAGCTATTATTGGAAATTACTTCACAATCCTAGATCTATGGACACTGAACTAAAGCCCCATTTATAGAGCAATAAGCAAAATGCCACTTCTAAAGAGAATATTACAACTAAGAACTTCTAAATGTTGTAGCTAAACTTAGTCATAGCTTGTAAACCCATCCATTGTAGCTAAACTTAGTCATAGCTTGTAAACCCATCTATTTCATTTGCTTAAATTGGATGAAGTGCTCTAGGTACTCCTCTACAACCCTATTTACCTATTCTATCTACCTATCTATTTGTGGATGATACCCTAAGGACATCTATAGCTTCATACCTAACATTTCAAATAACTTTTATCGAAAATCCCTTGTGATTCACAATAAAAAATAATGCTTGATGGCATGTATGTTTAGATGGCCATCCTCCTACAATGGTCTTCACTCACATCCAAATATTCTCTGCAAAAAGATTTTGGCATTTCTTTTGTTGATTTGCATCCTGGAACGGACTTTGTGGAATATAAGATCATCCCTGCTTATGGCTGCCAATGATATTATTATGGCTTTTAGGGTTGTTGTCCAAGACCGTGCTACCTGAAACCAACAAAGGAATTTTCAATTTCGTATGTTTTGATCGAAATTACAATTTTTGATTTTTTGTGTCAACAAACTACAATGGCCTCTCAAACACTCAGAAATTTGCCATACCGAGCAGGACACAGAATCATGGATAATTTTGCAAAACCCTTGCGGATCCAAAGCCTACATAACTGATATAGAATTTTCCCCCAGCTCTCTCCAAAAACACCACAAAGATATCAACAAGGACCTAATTGCTGTGTGTTTTTTTTGCCCTTTTGGCTGCATGTGATCCTAGTTCTGGTGTGAAAAATCTTGTCTATGCACCACGCAAAGGTTTGACAGCCAAGGAGGGAGGGAAATAATGAGGGTTTAGGGCATGTATTTCTGAATCTCGCTTGGGTTTCTTGTTGGCTTGGCATGGCTTGTCAAAGAAGAGAACCAACTTGGAAAAAAGCTCGCACCATGTGGAATTTGCTATCGAAAATATAAATCCAAATATACGATCCAAAGAGTTCGTCTACAAATCTGAATCAATTTGGGGTTGTGGTTGGGTGTCTTTGTGTTGCCATTGTGAAGAGGTTGTACCTATTTCGTGGGTAGGCGAGTCGTAATGGCGGATTTGTCAAGTCCTGGTCAAGGAAGTTCCTTTACCTGACTTCAAATTGATTTCCTTTTACTTAATGATATTTTTGAAGCAGTTTCCAATGATTTTGCAACTCATTTTATTTTTTTCAAATTGTGGGATTTTTACCAAGCTTCCCAACTTTAAACACTCAAGTCCAAAGCCTCCTTCTGCCCTAGGGCATTCAGGTTTCTCATGCACGATACTATGCTCAAAATTTCATTTTCGTGGAATGATCCAATGCCTCTTAGGTCAAGAAGGATCTCTCTCTAACAATTTTTCCAACATGGAATGCAACCCTAATAGCAAGCGCTTGGAGATTTGACTTTAATGTTAACAACCCAGCTTTTAATATAATTCCTTGTTACCTGGAATTGCCCAATCTTCCATTTATTTTCTCATCTATTGAGAGGGACATTGTGAGCATCTTGGATCCTATTATATCTTATCATTGTATGGTGATCAATGGAACTCAAATTCACCGTTAGTGTATTGAACTGGATATAGCTCTTTAGAAGGCCTTATTAACCCTTGCAGTTGGTGGAAAACTCTTCACCCAAAAAGTGGACTATTTCTACCTTCCAAACTTGTGTAGCTATTATCATAGGGTTGAGCATCATATTTCAGCATGTCCCATCCTAGCCAGGAAGAAAACACCTCTAGTATCTCAGAACACCTATCCCCCAGTCATACCATTACGTCCACCCTCAATATTCTTTAAATTCAAATCTCCTTTCCCAACAGCTCCACTCATCCAAACTGCCCCTTGTTTTCCCATGAACCTCCTTTCATGGAACGTTCGAGGCCTTACTGGTAGGCTTTGATGGAAAAGAGAAGGGAACTTTATTTCTAATCTTAATATAGCCTTTGATTTCATTATCCTTCAAGAAATTAAGGTTTCGGCTGATCTTTTATCTTTTTCACCCATTGGTTTCTTCCTCACTCATCAATCCTAGCAATCTTCCATGCGAGTGGGAAAGGAGGTGTGGCCATTCTCCTTTCGTCCTACTGGAAAACTAAAATCCTTCATAGTGGTTCTGATCCTAGGCATAGAGTTTCCTGGGCCACCTTCTCCTCCTTGCATGGCCCTTTTGCATTTGCTCGATATATGCCCCAAACAACTCCACAGAACAGGCTCTCCTTTGGCAAGAACTTGAAAATTCTCTTCCCCCAGTGCCTTGGATATTCAAAGGAGATTTTAATATGGTTGAATTCCTTCAAGATAAGCTCAGAGGGGTGTTTTGTAAATTGTCCAATCTTGAGTATCAGACCTAGTCTACCTTTAAGAAAAGGTTTTACCTTTTTGATGGGGCAAACACCTCCACAGGCGTTCCCCTCCACATATTTACTTGGAGAAATCTCCATCTTGGGTAGGCTTGCATCCACAGTAGGTTAGATAGGTTCTATTTCTCCACCCTTTCCTTCTGGCAAGCCTTCTCCACTAGTATGATTCATCACCATGCCACCTTATCAGATCATCTTCCTATCTCCATATCTATCAAGATTCATGGTAGCCCTTACTGACAAAAATTCCATCTTTTCCAACTACACAAGAATTGTTTTTCTTCCCCTACTGCCCAACTTCTTCTATCCAACCTTTGCAATGCCGAACCTAGGCTCCTAAATTAGGTGGGTTGGATTAACTAGTGGCATCGTGCTTCATGTCAAGTGTGAAACTTTGCTCATTCATATGGTAAGGCAATGGCTACTCAAGCTAGACAAGAATACAACAAAATTCACCTCACTATTGAACATCTCACTAATAGACTAGCTCAAGATCCCTTCAACACTCTAGTTCATGAGCAGCTAGCTAGAGCATGATTAGCCTTTCAAAATTGGGATGTGTACTAAGCACAAAGTGCCTTAACTAAAAGTTGGCTCTCTTGGTTAAATATTCAAGATGAACACTGTAAGGAATTTTTCAAGTATCTCAATACTACTTCCCCTTCGCATTCTATTGAAAAAATCTCTAGTGATTGTATCACCATTACTAACCACAACAGTATCCTCTCTTTTCTCAAGAACCATTATGAAACCCTTTTTGCAACTACCCCAATGGACGTCTCTTCGTTCAAGGTTGTCACCTCCAATTATCCTCGCCTTATCAACTCCACTATGATACAAAGTCTTGACGCATATATCACTCTAGTGGAGCTACAAGTGGCCTATTCCAAGTTAAGTTGGGGAAAGGCTCCTAGGTATGATGGTTTTTCCACAGAATTTTTTTAAAATCATTGGGATTCGGTGGGAAATGATCTTTTGCAGGTCATTAACGAGGCTATCTTCACTGGTTCCCTTGGGCCCAATCTAAATCAAGGGGTAATTTGTCTCCTTCCCAAGTTTGGGGATCTTACCAATATCTCCAATTGGCATCACATAACTCTTCTCAATGTAGTGTATAAAATTTGGGCTAAGTGCCTAGCCCTACAGCTAAAAAAAATTCTTGGCCAAATCATATCTCCCCAACAAATAGGATTTTTTCCTAGTAGATATATTTTAGATAATGTGGTTGTAGTGTGGGAAGGTCTCAAGTGGGTCGAGGATGATGGACAAGATATTCTCCTAGTGAAACTTGATTACGCCAAGGCGTATGACAACATAAAGTGGGATTTTATCTTGTATACCATGACCAAACTTGGTTTTGGACCTAAGTTCCTACATATGGTGAAATTCTTATTCTCATATGCTACCACAAGAATAGCCACTACCTTTGGCATTACCTCTCCCTTTCCAATACATAGGTCAGTGCGGCAAGGTTTTCCTCTAGCCCCCTATCTCTTTATCACCATCGTAGACTTTCTTTGTCATTAGATTAACTTGGAAATTCAAACTAAAGTTCTCACTGGGGTTTGCCTTTCTTCCTCTCAACAATAGCTTCTAAATATGCACTTTGCCGATGACTCTTTTTTTCTAGTTCAAAACACAGCCTCCAATTTTCACTACCTCTTATCAAGGGTGGAGTAATATTGCACACTCTCAGGTTCCAATATAAATTGGAATAAATCCTCTGTTTATATCTTTATGGGCAATTACAACCATGTGACCAATTATAACTGGAAGTGGCTTCAGGATCAAAACATCTTTAAGATTCTGGGAATCCCTTTCCATTTTAGAGGTTCAACCTCTATTCTCTGGGAGTAAGTTATTTATCGGATTCAAAAGAAAATTGATAAATGGAAGACTAAACCCCTCACACTTGTGGGTAAATACCTTGTATGCAAGTCCATATGTGCATCAACCCATGTGCATTACTCTTCGTGTTGGGCCCCCTCCCAAGCTGCCTACTAGAAGCTAGAATGGTTATTTCATGACTTTATGTGGTCCTCCAAAGATTCTCAGAAAGGATTTCATCAAGTCACTTGGAACATTGGGTGGCTTAGGTCTTTTTAATTCCTATAAGTAAGGAATTACCCTAGTTTCTAAGTGGTTGGTACAACATTTAGATGCCTTAGATATTATTGGGGCCCTCCTCCAATTAAGGCTTCATCAAGCATTTCCTAAAAATAAGCCCTTCTGGAAAGGCATCCATTTTGTCAATTAGATCTTTTCCCCCTCACTATAATTCTTCCTAGATCTCATGTTTTCAAAAGCATCTCAAATTCTACATAGTTACATAGACTAGACTAATGTCAAGATCAACCCTACTATCCTCTCTAGATTATGTCCATGGTGGTTACGTCTGTCGCCCGCTCCCCTTGCCATCACAAAGGCTAAGGTGGCTACCTCGTAGTATCAAAAGGGTGTCATCTCCTTGAATTTTCTTAGGTTGGCTAGTCATTGGATTTCAGGGGTCAAGTTTAACAATTTTTATGGGGAGTTAGCTGTAATGAACCATTGCATAGTCCAGATTTACTCCTTTCTCCATGGTCATTGGCAACTTGATGTTACAGTGCAAAGCTCGTTTCATGGCCTTCAATGGCTTAATGGGGTTAAACTCTTGTCCTACTAGCCATCTATCCCCTTTCATCTTATGCATGACCCATCTAAGGTCATTCAATGCTACAATAGGTATTGGCACAAAAAAGAGTCTGTAACATTTTGGATCCCTCTCTTCCAACATATTTGGAAACTTCTGATCCTCCCCAAAATTAAGTAGTTCCTCTGGTGTCTCCCCCACCATAGTCTACCTATTGGTAAATGTTTAGAATATGTGGGGATTCCGAATCCAAATTTCCCTCTCTGTGATGGATAATATGACTTTGTCCATGTGTTTTGGCATTTTTCCTTTGCTTAGCATGTGTGGGAGTGGGCTTTCATAGTTTTTCCATCATAGAAGCTATCTCAAGAGGATGCCATATTTAGCTTTTTGAACATTACTTCTGCTAATCTCAAGTTTTTTCCGAAAGTTATTAGGCCTACTATTTTATATTATATTTGGAAGTGAAGAGGCAATGTTATATTTCAAAGGATAGATTATTCTAATAAATGTTTGCTCACCAAGTTGGAGAAGTTGCAGATCTTTTGCCTCATTCATTTGCAACTCACATCTCAAGCATCTAAGTTCAATTTGGATAGTCATCAGTTGGTTCATCTCTTACAGCCATGGGAAAGACCTGTGCATTCTAGTAACACTCATCATCAATAATCTTTGCAAGGAAGCTTCCCCTTTCTATTGTGTGGAGTCACCATTGGAACTCTCTCTATCCTTAATTGAGAGCTCTTTGCCTCATCTAATTCTATGTCATTCTCTTTTGTAATGAGTCAATATGTGTGGATGTTTGATAGTGCCCTAATTTGGGTTTCTTCCTTTAATACTTGTTTATTTATAAGGTTGTTCCCAAGTTTCATTCACAGTGCTCCTAGCTTCCCCTTCCCCTTAACCCTATGACTTATTCATGTTATCATAATTGATACACTTTTAATATCAATAGAACTTCTTTTTGGGGTCCGACACCCCCCAAAAATAATGCTTGATGGCACCCCAAACTAGTGAACTCTATTATTAAAGAACAAAGATGCCAAATCCTTAGTTCTGCAAGGAGTAGAGAATAGGATGAAGATGACATATTTCAAGAACTTATTTACAATTACAAGGATGTTGGAAAATTTTTGTGTTATGGGAAGTCCTATGATAAAATTCATAGAAATAATTACCCATGAAAGCTCTAGAATTTCCAAGGGGCAAAGCAAGCCCCACAAGTTTCTCATTGGAACTTTTATCTTATTGTCAACCCAAATAGCCTTGCAAAAAAATTTGCCACATCAATCCCTAAATTAGGTCAATAGAAACTCTACTCCATGAACATCACTATTTGTTTATGACCGAGATGGCCTTCCTAGAGAGTGTTATGACATTCATCAATGATTTTAGAATGAAAAGCATCCAAATTAAGAATATAAACTTGATTCTACTTGAACATAAATAGGTTATCAACTTTGCTAAAATTTGACCCACCACCTTCATGGACTAGCTTCAACAACTCCTAAACATGCTAATCATGAAGCAATTCATCCTTAATTCTATATCACAGTCCATGGCTAGCCACCACCGAAGAGTTTTTGGGCTACCCCATGACCTCCATCAGGTGTACTTAAGGATATCTGCTCAAAGCATCTACTACCATAGTTTCTCTTCCTTGCCAATAGACAAACTAAAGATTGAACTCTTGTAACAAGCCCAACCATTGAGCTTGCATTAGCTTTAACTTGGATAGGTTGAAGAGGTAGCTTATGATAGTTTTGTTAGTTTTGACTACTAGAGGATAATCAAGGAGATAATGTCACCATGTGTAAAGGTAATACGTAATGGGAAATGTCTCCTTTTCATGCACTAGCCACAACTACACTATTTGATTTAGCTTCTTAGATTCAAATGCCACTAGATGATTGTTTTGTAAAACCATCCAATCAATTACCTCATCTAAAGCATTTGTATGAACTTTGAATAACTTTGAGAAGTTAGGAAGGATCAACATAGGCAAAGTTATGAGGGTCATCTTGATTTTATTAATATTTTTTTATACTAGTCACTCTAGTTCCAAGGAACATATTTCTTTTACAAATTAGGTAAGGTTTTCATCATTTCAAAGAATTCTTTGATAAACTTTATATAATAACTTCTCAATTCTAAGAATTAGCATAGCTAATGCACATCTTCTAGGATAGGTCATGTGGCAATGACCTTCACTTTCTTTAGATCTAGTTTCACCTCATCGTCACCAATGATATGGTAGTAACCTTGGTGAAGGTCAACTTGAGAGAAGACTCAAGTCCCTGCTAGTTGGTCAGACAGGTTTGAAACCAAAACTACCAAATGTTGGATTTTTTTTAGAGTAGAAGATAACAATTTTTATTCTTATTATAAAATATGAGTTTATTTTAATAAAATATATGATATTTCTGAATTAATGGGTAGTTGTAATGTTATTTTTCCCCAATCCATATATATGTATGTATGTATTATGTATATAATTTTTAGGGCTATTTTGACATTGGGGCTATATTGCCTTATTTTTAGTAAACTTTGCCCCACTTGTCATATATATATATTCAAGGCATCTCTTTGAAATTTGTATCGCAAAATCATCAATGTAATTTTAGTAAAACTTTGACTATTTCATCATTAATTCATCAATTTTTCAAAAATTCATCAATTGATCAACATTCATCATTATTTAATCTTGGAGATATTTACTATTTTGATTATATCTCAATCATTCATAACATTCTTTAGTGATTTTAGATTTATTAGAAAACTAGAACAGGTGGATACATGAACAAAAAATTTTAGTTCAAAATCTATTGTTATTTTGGAGAAATTTACTCTACAATGTGGCATATTTTCTAAATATAGCATTTTTACTAGAATGAATGATGGTCAATGATTAGCTCATTTTTTTCCTCATCACAAAATGATTTGATGTGAAATTATTTAAATTCTAATATTTTTGGAAAGGTTTAGTTAAAATTTTAGCTTCAAAAACTTAATAAAGTTTGAGTTATCATCTCTCAAAATTGCACTATTAGAATTACTATAATTTTTGATAGATTAGAAAGAACATAATATAAAATTAGCTTCTACATATTTTTTGTAGTACTTCATTTTTCCAAATTGAAGAGAAATTCCTAAGATTTCCAAAAATATAAATTTTATTAGCTAATTCATTGTGAAGTTAATATAACCAAATAATTCTTTCACTACCTAAAATTTCTCCACTTGGTATTAGAGCATTGGGTTCACCTACAAAAATGAGCACAAAAGACACAACTAGATGCTCCATCATCTTTGATGGCTCTCAATACTTAATCCTATGGACAAGGATGATGAAATGCCTCCTTAAACATAATGATTGTTTAGATATAATTAAAATTGGTTTTGAATTCATCTATGATTTTAATGATTTCATGAGATTACAAATCAAAGAATATGAAACAAAGAAGAAGAATAACAATTTGGCTCTCATGATGGTATTTACTAGTATCTTATTACAAGTTATTTCTAGTAGATATAGTCTTCATATTATTGTCAAAGAAGTGTGGGATAATCTCCAATTAGAATACAAGGCAAGCTTAAAAAATCAACAATTGCAGCAACTAATCTACAAGGCTAGGTACTTCTATTGATAAAGCTTAAAAAATCAACAATTGAATCCTTGGATTCTCTAAACTTGAACCAAACTCTCTTGATCATAGCCTACCTAGCATTAGCTCCCTAATATCATAGAAATTACGAGAATCAACTAAGAAATGGCTAGGAATGGAGAAGAAGAAGAAACTAAAAGAGATTAGGTTGTGTGAGATTAGGAATAGAAGAAGGTGTAAATGAAATATTTTTTAACTTCTCACTACATGTATAACTTCTTTTATCCTAGTTTCACTTTGTAACAGAAAAAAATTAGGTTTTTGGGATTGAATATCCTTGTGCGAAATACTTCAAACTCAAGATCGATGGGCCTAAAGGATTTGAGGTGCCTTATATGATCTTGTCAATCACCTAAAGACTTAAAAATCTATTACCAACTTTGGACAAACAATGCAAATGGACAATGGATACATAAACAAAAAATAAAGCGTTGAATTTGTGGATGAACTACACATGACATAGAAAATAAAATAGAGATGGTAAAAAATACTACAAATTTATATTTATTTGAAAAAATATGAGTTTAGAAAATACAGATATACAAATTCTTGAGGCTTTCAAAATCCAAATATGCACCAAGGTCATAAGACAACAACCTCAAAAGTGTTTGGTCTACACCTAAGTCTTGCAATAGAGGCCTCAAAAATCTCCCTAAAATTACTATTGGAAGATTTGGGGCATGAATGGGAAGGGTGTGCTTTGTTGCTATCATGAAGGTAGCTAGCTTGCTAATTCAACATTAAAACTAGAAGTTATGATAGATCCCAAGTGCTCCTAGTGGTTGGCACTGAGAATGACTATATGCTTCTAGATCTCTCAATGTCAAAAGATCTAAAAGTCTATAAAGATGATGTTGTCTTCTAGCTTTATAGGTTGTCACTTGCTACTTCATGTTGACCTTTGTTTCAGCAAGTTTCCTAGCATCATGTACAACATTTTTACAATTTATGTTGGTGACCAAAGTGTAGTGCATTTCATATTATTCACAATAGATCCTATAATGTATTCACAAAATGAGCCCAATTTATGTGAGCTTGGCATAATTCATAGTGTATTTCATGCTTTATACTGTGAGTTACACTTTACATCATGAAAATGCTTTGGGATTACAATGAAATAGGGTTACAATTAGAATTACATTAAAATTTACATGATAATGAGCTCAAGTTTCCTATTTTAGCTTAACTTGGTTATAGGTATCCCTATTTATATTTGAATTTTCTTTGAGGTGTTTCATTGGCCCTTATTTGTTGATGTTTAGAGGATCAATTGCAGGTTTACTACAAACACTTCTATCTTTACCCTTGATTCTACAGATGTTGAATCATGCTAAAGAGTACTTACGATTTGTGAAGGTTAAGATATGAATGTTGAGAATTTATATTGAGATATTTAGGCTAAAATTATGTATGGGAATGGTTAAAAAGGCTAATGAGGAATCCAAAATGTGCTAACATCATTACTATGGCCTAGTGATATACTCATTGGCTGATGATTACTTTGTGCTTTGCACTTGGTTTAGTGGCTACATATGTTTGGAATTAGAGAAACTAGTGCTTTGTTATGGGCTTCTTTGGCCCCTTGACTCTTTTCTTTTTTTTCTTGAGCCATTGGTTTTCCTTACTTTGGGTCACTTTGGCCACTTGGCTTTCTTGGCTTTTCTCCCCTTTTTTTTTGGTAGGAATGAAACCTTCTTTGAGTTTTGATGCCAATGTTGAACTTTTTTTATCAAATTGAATGAAGTGTCAAGAGATTTCAATGAACTAATTGAGTGAGTATGCTGAGTATATCACATAGATAGGATGCAACAATGTCACACAAGTTTTTATTGTAATTTTGGTATGAAAGGATAACATTGATGCATGGTTGTAGCTCAAAAGAGGTAGCGAGAAGGATAGAGGGGAAAGCATGACTAGCATGATCAAACAAGCGAACAAGACCACATGTGTTGAGATTGTGTGGTGGTTTACTATTGTGATGAATCATACCTCTATGATGATTTGTGGTTCATCCTGTAAACATAACTTAAAAAGTAAAGAAAAAAAAATAAAAGAAACATGAGATAATATAAGATAACATGATATTAGCAAGTAGATGTTGGCTATCATTGGATATAGATAGCAAAAATCAATAAGGCTATATTTTCTTTTTAGAGAGTTATAAGATTTGTAGTGTTTTTGACACAAAGGAAAGGAGGTCTTGCATGCTTGCTTGTCATTGGTCACAAGATTCATTTACATCACGTATCTATTTAAATTTGCAAACAAAAGAAAGCAAAAACTAAGAGCAAATAGGTTAATGTTAGATGTAAAAAGCAAAAACTAAGAGCAAATAGGTTAATGTTAGATGTAATATGGATTGAGATAGGAATGGTTGACTAGGTTAGTCAACTTATTTTCATTAATATTTGCTACCTTGAAGGCTTCATTGCCATAAGCCTTGATTACTATAATGTATCCTTCCCAATTAGGCAAAAAATTTTCTATAGATTCACAAGTAGACTTTAAGACTAGATTCCCCTTCTTGACCTTTTGTTGGTTTAGGTCATGATGCTACTACCATCTTTGCTTTTTCTAGTGCTATTCAATGTTGACCAATGTTTTTATTTGTTGTTCTTCTAATGAGTCCAAATCGATGGTACACAACTTCTTGTTTTGTTCATCATTAAGGTAGTTGAATAAAGCTATCCTTCAGGATGGAACCTGCAATTCAAAAGGTAAGATAGTTTCAAATCCATAAATAAGGCTATATTGAATAACATCGGTTATAGTCCGGAATGTTGTCCTATAGGCCCATAGGACATATAATAATTGTTCATGCCACTTGTGTTTATTATTATTTAGCATTTTCATATTCCATTGTGTTGTTGGTGCATGGGAACTCAAAACAATAGGTGAAAGGTTGGATTTCGCTAGAGGAGAGCATGATGATAACAATGGACTTGACCTCGTGCATAGTTGAAGCTCTGTCAAAATGCATAATGACCTCATAACCTTCTTGCACATCATTGATAGCATTGACATTTTCATTTAAGAACTCAAGATCTATGGTTGCATTGTCTTCGATTAGAGAAGTAGTTAATTGCATAGCGATGGCTTGGCCTTTGGTTGAAGCTTGTGATACATAGTGTAGGTCAAATTTCACTATTATGGCTTTCAATTGGGCTATTCAACTACTCTTATAAATGTTGGATGTAATGGCTCTCAATACGTTATATACCTCCATTTTGTCAAAGAATAGACTAAGGCTAAACAATGTTTTTTTGACATTGGTGTATCTAGATTTGTAGGCTATTAATGCATGGCTTAAATAGTATATTAACATCTTTGGCCCATCTTCTCATTTTTGATAAAGCAAGGAAGCAATGGAAGTGTATGATTTCAAGGTATATAAAAAGATGATTTATCTTTTTGAGGTGAGTATATAGTCAACAATTGAGCTAACTCTTACTTAATATTGTTAATGGTTACTTGGCATTCATTTGTCCATTCAAAATAAACTCCTTTCTTGAGCAAATGTTGCATGGGTTGTAACTTGTATGCAATCCTTGAGATAAACCTATGAATGAATTGTAATCTACCTTGCAAACCACATATCTTTTTAAGATTACTAGTTGCCAATAGATTAGTAAAGGCTTTAAGTTTGTTTCGATTAACACATATTCCTACTTTTGAGCCTATGAAGCCAAGAATTTTTTCTTTTTTGATACAAAAAATTATACCTTTTAGGATTTAGTTAAAGTTCATAATTAAGATAATGTTGGAGGACTAGGTTCAAGTTTTGTGCATGGTCAATGGCTACTTTTGACTTTACTATGATATCGTCAACATAGTCATTAAGCAACCCTACCATATAATCACTAAAAATGTAAGTTATGTTGCATTGATATGTGATATTGTCAACATAGTCATTAAGCAACCCTACCATATAATCACTAAAAATGTAAGTTATGTTGCATTGATATGTGTTACATGAGAGGAAAATGGCAAAAACATAAAGATCTGAAACAAAAACCAAATTATCATGCATCAAGAAATTAGATTTAAGAGGAAATCAATAATAACTAATACCAACAAGGTGGAATAACGTGCAAACTAAAAACGATATAATCATAATGCTAGCCACATTTAAAAACAATGGAATTAAATATTAAATCATAAAGATATAATTCATCCACCTAAAATGCTTGGAAGATGATTTCAAGACCACAAGGAATTTCTGCTAAGGTCTGCGCAAAAAACACTACAAACAGGATTTCAACAAGAAGGTCCAGCAACAAGATTCATACCAGAAATGAGGTTACATGCATATGACTACCAAGCTTTGGCGTGTATAAGTCCAGGCTCCGCAAGATCTCTATCAAAGGATATTAGAGAGGAAGGGAGGGAGAGTCTGATTCCACTAAATTGATGCAAAAGAGAGCAGAGGGATTATTCTTTTACAGGGCACAAATGGAATCTAGGGTTTAACAACAACATTCGAAATTATAAAAATAAAATCCATAAATAAAATAATTTGCATGTCAGCAAAGATCTCTATCACAACTAAATATGCAGTCTGCATCTAAGCCAATTGGAAATTTCATCTTCAATTAGGAGTATAAATTATATTATTTGTTCAATTGACAGAAGGTTCTAAACCATCGCTGTTGGCTACCTGAAGGTTCTGAATTCTTGGGCGAAATAATGATAAAAACAAAGGATATTTGATTAGCTGAAGATGAATTTGACAGCCATATATATAAATAATGATTATGTATACATCAAATGTATTGAGAGAGAGAGATATGGACCAATATACGCTGCCAGTATTGTCAATAACGGTCCTCAATTGGAATGTCTATCTAAAATAATGTGTATGGAAAAATACAGGTGCTGCCGGTTACTAACAATCCTAGAAGTTAGGTAGGATTTTCCCTGGAAGCTGCTGAGTCATGGAAATTTTGCATGGGAAACGATTTGTCATTTGCACGAGAGTAGCTACTGGCATTCAGAGTCCATGGAAACCAACCTTGTGTTTTTGCCCTTTCTTGCCATAAGCTTTCGACCTCCTGGAAAGAGAGCCCTTTTGTCTCAGGCACGACTACGAAAACAAAAATAGTAGCCAAGACAGAAAAACATGTGAACAAAGCAAATGTTCCTGATGATCCCAGCATATGGGTAAGTGACAGAAATGACTGTGCAACCAGAAGATTTGAGATCCAATTTGCAGTTGCTGCCACTCCTCCACATAAACCTCTGTATTGTGTAGGATAAATCTCCGAGTTAATAGCCCAGGGTACAGGTCCCATGCCTGGAGAAAACGCCATAATGTACACAGCAAGCCCAAGTAACGGCAGCCAGCCGTACTTGCTGGGGCAAGATTGTGTGTACCACTCTCTGGCACTCCTTGTGCACATGTTAGCAATAGTTGCATTATGAATCAGGCAACTCCCTCGTTGCATCTGTCATTGGTGGTAGGTTGCTTTTTTTCTCAGTAAAATTCCCACATAATTATTATCCCATATTAAAGCTATATCATATATATCAACAAAAAGGAACGGACGACCTATTATTGTTAGAGGAGTGGGGCATAAATATACCTTACTGTCAAGGGAAGAGCAGAATCCACATTGTGCGTGCAAACAATCAAGACAGGATAGAGATTTTGATGTTTGCCTTGTTTGTTCCGTCAAACTGGAGCATATGAGTTCACCGTTGAAAACGTTGTTTGGAATTAGAATCTCGGGTGAATCAGTGGTAGTCATGTGAAATCCTACAGACAACAGGATCAAGGCCCCAGTTACGCCAATCAAACTAGACAATGCAAGTTTTCTTCTTCCCATTCGGTCTATCAGAAGGATGCTTGCAACCGTTCCCAGTGCATTTATAACAGCAACAACTAATGACAGCAGTAGAGCAGTCCGATGAGAAGCATACCCTGCTAACTCCATGATTGAGGAGCTGTAGTACATGACTGTATTGATACCCACAAGTTGCTGGAAAATCTGCATTTAAAATAAAAATATAAATAATTATGCTAGTGAGTGAACTTGGAAACAGTACAGTACAGTTCACTTACGATGAAACCATTAAGAAACTGTCATAGGCATAGCATGATACATGCCTGAATGCCGACGCCCACAGTAAGTGCCATCCTTATTTCTCCTTTACTTAATATCTCTCTGATGCTTCTATCCGGTTCTTGTGCATTGGGATTTTTTTGAGCAGCAGCATCAATGATCTGTTCGCACTCCACTTTCAAGTTCTCTGGAGAGTAAATTTTTTTCAAAATAGGAATAGAATCTTCAACGTAACCCTGAAGCAAAAACAAGACAGNCCAACGCCAGGTTCCTGGAACCTACAAAAGAAACCGAAATTAAGATTCTAACTTTATTTAATTTTTGCAGCGAGAAAGTTTTTAGTGTTTGAAATGAAAACATTGTAGCTACCGTTGTAAATGCATAATTGAGGAGGTAGGAGACAAGTTGACCAGTAGTGACCATAAGAATATTCACACTAACAAGAGCCCCTCGCACAGATGATGGTGAAGTCTCTGCAATATAAAGTGGGGATGCTATAGAGGCTACACCGATGCCAAGGCCAACCAACACTCTCCCGCAGACTAAAACTGAAGGAGATGGCGCTGCGGCCAGTATGATGGAACCCACAATGAAAATTAAATCAGATAGAAGGATGGTCTTCTTGCGACCCAACCTATCACATGTTCTACCTCCAAATGCCGCTCCTAAAGCAGCTCCACCTATAGCTGTGCTTACTATTGTCTCCTGTGCATGGATGATGATCACCCTGTCAGGCGATAGAGTAATACACATTAAGCTTGAAGAGTCTACCAAATCCGTTGGCATGTTATATACAACTATTTGTTGTCTTTCCACAAAACATAATGCACAACCAACCTGAAGAACGGTGCTCTCGTCCACAGCCTCAAACTCTTCTCTGATGTAAAGCAGAGCCCCTGAAATGACTCCTGTGAATCAGGAAATGAAATCGCAACAATTTAGCACTCCATCTTTTCTAAATTACTATAGAGCATCTAATACCAAGATTAAAGTTCGTTTGTTCGAAGTACCATTAGTTTGTCACTTGGAAACAGAATCATCAAGCTTAAACACCAATCACCGGATTTGTAGCAATTGTAGCATAAAGAGGGAGCTTTCTATAAGCTTGAACTTTAGCATTTTTCCAGCATTAACAAAGAAAACGCTAAAAGTACACTGTCAACAGTTTTACAAGTGTTTCTTCCATGCTAATAAGAATTTCTTGTTTATTAAAAATAAAAATGTGTTTTAACAACCCACAGCTATCAAGATTCCAGCTGACCGAAGAGGTCCTTTCATGATCACAATAAATAAATTTATTTTTGTGATAATGCCAATGATATAAATTATATTTTTCAAATTTTTCATTCTATATTATAGAAAATTGCTTTGAGATCAATCCATTCAATTTTTGGAAAAGGGATAAGATTCTCTCAGCCAAATATATTATAAATATATAGCTAAAATAGTGTTTTAAAAAACTGTTATACGTGTTTAACAACCCATAGCTATCAAGATGGTTCTAGCAAAAGAAATGTTTGCTATGTTTCAATGTTTCGGTACAAACTGAAAGATGCAAGCCTATGCACCACATAATTTTATCCTAGAACATCATGTTTGATAGCAAACAATTTTGACACTCTTTCTTGATTGATCTATAAGATTTCTAGAAAATTCTTGCTGTACATCAACTATTATTTCATTTCTTGCTGTACCATGTCTAATATTTGAGATTATTTCTGATTTTCTGTTGAAGATAACGGGAACCTCACAGTTTCGAAAAGCAAAGTACTAACACAGGTCGTTTTGAAACGTGCAACGTCACGATGTGTAGTTAAACTAGTACATAGCATACTAATACATGGTACTTCCACAAATCTTATTTGCCACATCGAAAGGCTTTTATAACGCCAAATTCA
This sequence comes from Gnetum montanum, assembly GCA_015680685.1. Lineage (NCBI taxonomy): Eukaryota > Viridiplantae > Streptophyta > Gnetopsida > Gnetales > Gnetaceae > Gnetum > Gnetum montanum. The sequence goes on along the minus strand of MNCI01015796.1, from coordinate 560,767 downwards.
AAAATGTATTCCATTTCTCCATTCCCATCCCATGAAATCTTAAAACTAAAGCTCATCTAACGCCTATGAACAGAAGTCCCAAAAAATGATTCCCAGTAACTATTACTTTCGTCTGCAATAACTATTCAGACATCACGAGGGAGATACTTTTCTGGTAACAAAAAAGGGAAATTCGTTCGCTTGGTAAAATCAGTTGTACCAAACAATGTCCTGTAAAGTAGAATGCGTAGTAAGTAAATGAAATGATCGTCGACCTATTAGATAATTGATCCGCGAGGGACAAAACACACGCAGTACACTTGTACACGCTAAGCCTTATATGCAGATATCAAAAACATGTGAGGATTCCAAAAGCGTCTTTTTTTTCCCTTTCATATGGTAAGCAACAATGATCTGCAGATTTCAAAAACATGTCAGGATTCCAAAAGCGTCTGTTTTTTTTTTTTTTTCCGTTCATTTGGTAAGCAACAATGATGTGCAGATTTCAAAAACATGTAAGGATTTCAAAAGCGTTTTCTCTTTCATTCATATGGTAAGCAAGAATCAATCATGGGCGTGTAAAGGCGCAACTCTTCGAAGCATCCATGGCTAAGGCTATTGCGAACTTCAAAGAAGCGCAAAAGGCGCCAGATCTGGGACAAAAGAAGAGGCGAATCCGGGCAATAACAAAAATGAATGAGACAGACAGATGCAGGAACAGAGTATACCTGTGTCGTAGCCGAAAAGGAAGCCGCCGATGCCAGCGGCAACGGTCAAGACAATGAAGAACCCTCTCCACACATCGGCATCGCTGCCGTTATCGTTTCCGCCACACCTTCCTACTCGTCCTCCAAAGAGGCCTTCATCCCCCTTTGGTGAAGAGGAGCTGCTGCTGCTGCTCCTGTTGCTTGAATCCTGGCGCAGGAGATGAATGTCATCGGCGTCGTCGATGAATACAGCCGCCACCGACGACGAAGACGAATTCTTCATTTCCACATTATTGTTGTTGTTGTTATTCTTCGTCGTCGTCGTCATCTTCCTCAAATGCGTGTCGTCTCTGTTGCCGATGGATGGACGAAAGAACGAATGAACGATGCCTTCCCTCCCTCGCAGTCGCAGCAGCCGAGATCACAGATCCGTGACCTCTCGCATGTCCAAGAAATGCCAGAATTTCTTCCACAAACCACAGATCCAACCAATGCAAGACTAGCAGTAGTAGTAATACAAGAGGAAGAAGCTGTTGGTGGTGATGATGATCAAAGTTACAGCCGAAGATACACAGAGCCGGAACCGGCAACAGCAACAGCAAGCAAGCCAAACCAGGCCAAGAACAGCAGGAATTTGTAAAATCTCTCTTTGTATCTTCCCTGTCTTTTCTGATGCGGTTTCAATATAAGTGGCTGTGGCTTTCGTATCTACCGTTTGGTTGTGTCTGAAATGAAATAAGAAAAGTGATCCATGTCGTTGTTCGTGTCGGTTTTCCATTGGAGGGTTACAGGAAAGAACGAAACATCATTGTGCATGAGCATGGCGTTGAGTAGAATTGAAGCTTATTCAAAGGGTAGATTTGGTTTGAAGCTTGCTTATCTTTTCTGGAGTTTGGTCAAGTCCTGACAATTCCGGAATTCATGGTCATGACTTCCTTGAATGTACATTGAAATTATCTACGTATACGTGGGAAATATAACTAAATTAAACTTTTGTACAAGTATAGAACATGACCTCTCTTACCCAACGTGTGACTTGGTGTTGCTGAAAAAAATGAATAATAATTAAAAAGATTTAGTGAGTGTTGCTAGAAAAAATGAATAATAATTAAAAAGATTTAGGACATTAAATTATTAATATAAAAGATACAACCATCGGTATAGACGATAAAATCTTTGAGAAAAAAAATTCTTTAAGAGTTTTGGGATACTTTTTCAAGTTTTAAGCTTTACAATTAGTCTTAATGATCCTATACTTTAAGATGGGAAAAGGATCAAATGTATCACTTACCACAAGTCACATGCTTTAAGTCAACGAAACTTCTCCAACTCTATTTTCACTTTTTTTAGTTGTTCACTATAATGTTCAATGGTTTTTGCTCACTTGTAACATTAGATAAACAAATTACTCTGTGTGACATCTTAATTTATATTTATTATTAGAAACCACTACACTAAGTACTAAGCTACACATGCATATGGCATTAGTATGTTGATGAGAGCAATTACTCTAATAATGAGAGTGGTAATTATTAGAGCAATTACTCTAATAATTAGAGTGGTAATTATTAGGGTGGTTACTCTAATAATTAAAGTGGTTATTATTAGAGGGGCAGTTTCTCTAAAATTAGAGTGGCAGTTTCTCTCCAAAATTAGAAGAATACTTTTTGTAATTATTAGAGTAGTTGCTCCAAGCCTATAAATACAGTGCCCAAGCACACAATAGGAGAAGTTAAGAAGAAGAAGAATTTAGAAGAGGAAGTCTTTTAGGAGTCAAGTAGCAAAACTCTAGCCAAGTGCCTGCAGCAAGAGGTCTAAGTGTGGATGGATCTTTATGCGAGCATTGTGTACCTGAGCACACCTTGTGTACGGCAATAAAGACGAGCTCTTAGATTCATCCTTGCAACACTTGAGATTTGTTTTCTTACTCATTTCCTTTATTTTGTTTTCTTTTGCATTTATTTTATTTTATGTACTTTACATTTCTGTTATTAGCACACACAGTACGATCACTTCGAGCATGCATATAACACTTGGTAACCTAGTAATGATTAGCGTTTGGTAATCCCAGTAGTGTTGTGCTGGTTTAGGATGTGTACGGCAAGTGAGAATGCATACTGGTGTTAGGATTAGTTTAAAGCCTAGTTAATCAATAGTTAAGTTAAATTAGTCACTTAGTTATCTCTCTCTCCTCCCTTATGAGCAGCAAGACATAAAAACATAAAAGCTATAAACATCATGTACCTCAAGCTTATTTAACCATACAATCGTGACAATACAAGTAAGTTTGGGAAGACAACGATTGATTAACCCTGAGTGTTGCATTAGGGCGTGTAAGCACTTAGTCCTTGGAGTTCGACCGGATAGCATAGGAAACACTCGTATTCGTATGGTTGAGTGTAGGGGTACCTCGCCGCTCATCATTGGCACCGTAGCCGAGGACTTAGTTGTTTGTGTGCTACGTAGAACATAGGAAATCATCCATATCATTGGAACGTTAGAATGAACCCTTAGGGTTGATCAAAGGAAAGATAAGACAACGGTAAATCGCACACCGAACAAGACGAAAATATCTTCTTATTCGCACAAGAGCACTTCACCGCCTAGGACTAACACAAGAGACAGTTGGCAGCATAACACATGTAACCAAGATCCACCAGTTCCTCAACTATTTCGAGAAGTATATACTCATCACAATGAGTATGTACCCGATTTCACCTTTATCCTCCACCAAGATGAACAATTGCATTGGAGAGACTTGGAGGGTAACATAGTGTTGCCTCTAGACCGATTAGTCCCCAACATACTCCTTCGTGCTTTCACACGAATAGGCATGCCTCTTTTATATGCAGAATACATTGCATGCGATCATGACACAAGGGACTATCATCCCACAGAAGCGCAACGTCAATGAGACTTGTGACAGGAGAGTTACCACTCATCCTTGAAGGGTAAATGGCCCCATAACGCCTCACACATTTTAAGCAAAATTGGGGATGGTGAACTGGTTTCAACAGGTTCTCCACCAAATGATGTTCCCCCTCCTAACAATGGTCAAGAGGTGGTGTATCAAAACCTCCACTCCACGGTTCACAACCCTAGTTTTAATCCCCACAAACACGAAGTGTTCAAAGAGGGAACACAAACACATGATAAGTGCAGACGTCCTGATCGTAATCACGATCAAGGCCAAGGCCATCAAAGAGAAGGTAGAAAACACCGTCATGGCGATGGTTCTCCTTCTTCTTCACCTTCATTGCCGCATTCACCCTCTCCTTCGACGTTCGGACGTAGTCATAAGAAAACTAACCGTGAGGATAAAGGAAAACAAAGTGAAAAACATCGATGAGATAGTCAAGAACGAGGATGAGGGCACTCTAGGAAATCATGTCATAGAAGAAGGGAGAGTAGGGAACCGTGTAGACATCACAGATGCTTTGAATGAGATGACCACGAAGAACCCCTACTCACAACCAGAAGCATGTTAAATATCACAGAGGCTGTAAGAGTTCCAACAAGGAACCAAAAGGACAGTAGGATCAAGAGGTTAGACATGAACAATATCTCATGATTTGAAGGGGGATACAACGCTGATCCTCAAAACCACTTACAAGCATTCCACGATGCATGTGCCTTGCAGAACATAGAAAATGAATGGCAAAAACTAAAGTTGTTCCCAAGGACACTAGTGAAAGAAGCTGAAAGCTGGTATCGATCCTTAGAACTAGAATCCATTCTGAGGTGGAGTACAATGTTAGAGCTATTTAATGATAAGTACCAAATGTCCTCCCGAGTGTCTAACCTGCGAAAGAAAATCCAAGGATGGAAGCAAGGAAATCATGAAGCCTTGGATGCTGCCATGGGTCGCTATTATGCACTATTACATCGTTGTCTTGGCCATGGTTAGCGAGATCAACTGCGCCATCTTGTGGATGGACTTAGGCATGAAACAAGGAGAACCCTTGGAATGTATGCCCAAAGGAGATTATCAGAGCTTAGGTCACATTAGGTTCATAGATTGCTAGAGCAAGTAGCCAAGGAAGAAGGGGAGCTACATAAAAGAGAAAGTGTAGAAGAATACAACTGAGATCCTTCCCTCCAAAAAAAGAGGAGTGAGATTCTGTGAAGAGGAGGAAGAGTCACCACTCGAAGAGATGGTGAATAGGAAAACTTTGCCGCTCCAAAAGTTAACAACAGAAGTATCAGCAAAGGTAGATCAAATGTAGGACTCCCTAGATAGTAGGTTTAAAACTGTTCTTAAAATCGTAGAGGAGTCTAAGGAGCGAGGTAGTGACTATAACAAAAAGAAAAAGAGAGAAGTGGACAATGCACGTAACAAAGGTAAGGGTAAAATGGCCATCACCAAAGAGGTTGTGGATTCAGAAACAGATAGTGACGGTGGATGTGAGATATGCTAATATGAACATCCTAAGGGATGTTGCCCAGTGATCTCACATTTATAAGAGTTTGGGGTGTATGCACTCAACCCACGACTTAATAAACGGCAAGCACCCCGATGGTTACCGTATACCCAAGGTAACCCAAGGCAGTTCCACCAACCTTCAATATATTATCCAAGTGGAACTCCACCACAACTTGTTGAGCAACATCAACAGTGGCAATACCCACAGTTATGGGGGATGCCACCACCAAGGCAAAAATACCCCTACTGGCAACTGGATCCATATGGCTACTACGTGTAGTAGCCAATCTCTCCACGTGACTCTATTGGTCACGTGACACCACAACATCACTATCAAACTTAGGATTATTATAGGACTCCTTCTCCTAGGGGAGATAACCCACAGACATACCACCCTCCAAATCCATCCACAACTCTCACACCGATAGCTCCATTACCACCCGCTCCAGCGATGCAATTGGAACTTCCCACTCAACCGTAGCAATGCAATGCTACGAGGGCTGTGAATCTTTAACCCACTACTGGTTCTGACAACCATATGAAGAGAAGACCTTTCTTTAGAACCAACAGTCCAACCAAACCCTCACAACCACAAGCAGTTGAACCTCTGAATGCCTCCCCATCAATTAAGGCTTTAGGGCTTCCTTCAAACCAAACACCGAGCTCAACGCATATGGTTATGTTAACACATGCCGTTACTGACTGGATTAAGGTGGGCCACCTTCCCAGGAAATTCTCTGATCCTGGAAGCCCTCTAATCTATCTCCAAGTCACTAGGAATGAACCATGTAAAGCTCTTCTGGACTTAGGTTTTGGAGTCAACCTAATATCACAAGAGATGTACAAAGCCTGGAATCTTCCTCCATTAAGGAAGAGTAATATTCGACTAGAGTTGGTTAACCAATCCATCATTGTCCCCTTGGGACTGGTGGAGGACATCGTTACGATTGTGTGTGGGTGGTCGTATCCAGCTGATTTCCTAGTGATACAAGTGAACAATGGTAAAGGGGACTTCCCAATAATAATGGGAAGAGCATGGCTAAGTACTATAGATGCATGCCTTGGAATTTGTGATCTTTCCCTGGAAATATCCAAGAAGAACACTTTTGGAAAGATCAAGAAGAAGAAAGTTCCATGCATCACATACAGTGACACAGGGTGCAATTGCGTGTAGAGATCATGGGTTATGCAAAGTTTAGCATTGCCTGCATGTAATCGGTGTGCACAAGACATTAATATACAAAAGTGCCTGTATGCAACAACCACATGACAAGAAGACACCTAGTGGCTGATGGTTGATCAAGAGAGAAACTCACTAACATGCATGGAACTAACTGAGGGGATAACTAGTGCTTACATTGAAAGCATAGATGCACTAGAGCAAGTTCATTGCCAACTTCCAAGCCTTAACCTTGAAAACATCAACTGGGGGAAGTTGGAAATTCCAGAGAGATTTAAACAAGAACCCCTAGATTTGAAACCATTGCCCACCGGTCTAGAGTACATGATCCTCGAAAATGGAAAACTAGTGATCATCAACGCAAGACTTGTTCCCAAACAAAAAGAAAGACTACTGAAAGTGATAAAAAAGTGGTCAAAAGCCTTTGCTTGGTCATACCCCGAGTTAACTGGAATAGATCCTAGGATATGCCAGCATAGGATTTACACTGACCCCTCCATGAAACCTCGAAAACAACTGCAAAGGCAATTAAACCCAAAATTGAAGCAAATAGTAAAAGAAGAAATAGAATAGCTTCTTAAAGCTGGGTTCATATATCCCATTGCTGATAGCGAATGGGTTAGCCCTTTGGTGATCATGCCTAAAAAGGGAGGTAAATGGAGGGTGTGTATAGATTTTAGGTTGCTGAACATGGCAACATTTAAGGACCACTTTCCGTTGCCATTCGTTGACCAAGTCTTAGACACCATAGCAGGGCATCGCTATTATAGTTTCCTGGATGGCTATAGTGAATACAACCAAATACAGATAGCCCCAAAAAATCAAGCTAAGACAACATTCACCAGTCCTTGGGGAACGTTTGCATATAAACAAATGTCGTTTGGCTTGTGCAATGCTCCTGCAACATTTCAACGATTAGTTCTTAGAATCTTTCTACAGCAGATAGCAAATGGTGTAGGAGTATTTATGGAAGACTTCTCCACTTATGGAGCAAACTTTGATCAAGCCTTGGACTGGTTGGAGCAAGTGTTAAAAAGATGTGTAGAAACCAATTTGAGGTTCAACTGGTAGAAAAGTCATTTGATGGTCCAAGAAGATGTAGTACTAGGGCATAAAATCTCACACATAGGGATAGAGGTAGACCCTGAAAAAATCAAAATTATTCAAGGAATTATTTGTCAACTGGAAATTGTCAAAGATGTTCGGTCATTCCTTGGACATACTGGCTACTATAGGAGATTTATTGAGAAATTTTCAAAGGTTGCCAAACCATTGGTATCATCTAACAAGTTGCACAAGGCATTCAATAAACAACATCATTACCTAAGGATTAGGAAAGTTAAATATCAACCGAGAGATAAGGTTCTCTATTGGAATCCCACACATGTGCAACAACGTACTAAATTTCAAACACTGTGGGAAGGACCTTATATTATTTATGCAACTTTTCCTTCAGGGGCCATGATAATATACAAACCTAAGAACTCAGATAAGAAACTTTTGATCAACATGCAACAAACCAAACCTTTTCATGAGCTTAGAATAGCTAGTACACATGCTACCTTTGTTGATGGACAACCTTGCTCACTATTTCGGATCTCCTCCTTCCAACTTAGTCGTGGGGGAGACGGGTCACCTATGCTAACCATTCTAGGCCCTCAGTTCTTTTTGAATTTTTTTTTTTACATATTTTTCTAGCTTTTCTTATTTTTTTTTTGCAACATCATTCATGCTTTCTCATTTCTTTGTGTGGTTGTTTATTTTATTGGGATCATCACCTAATAAGTGCTCCTGATGGTGGTATGAACTGTATTCTATTGATTGCCGATGTTTGGTTTTTACCTTTGAGTTCTAATGTTGATACTAAGGTATGGTTCTTTTGATATAACAAGTAATGAGTCCACATTGTCCATGCATCCATGAATTTCTATGGTCTCTCTTGGCTTGGAACTGTACAGTCCCTTTCTTTAAATAATAGAACTATCAATGAATTGGTGATTGGGCATTTCTCAAACTAAGGAAGGACTCAAGGATTGAAAAGGGTATGACATCAAGGGGATTTGATGCATTTGTGTTGGCCATTCTCTTAGGTTCTTAAATGTTTCCTTCTTAGATTTTCCTTACCATTTCGACGTTGCTCCATTATCGGGAAGTTGAGCTAATAAAAATAATAAGTTTTTGCATGGTGTGGTTCTCACGCAAAAAAAAAAGAAGAAAAAAAGAAAAAAAAAGGAAAAAAGTGAGAATTCAAAGCACACCCCTTAGACAAAATAAATGCCAAAAAAATGTATGGGTCTTTGCATGGTGTGGTTCCCATTCAAAAAAAAAACAACAACAACATGGGAATTCAAAGCACACCCCTTAGACCAAATAAAAGGGCTACAAGCATTGGTTATGGAACTAGAAAGATATGTTACCCATGCCTAAGGGTTCCCTCTAACTAAGGCCCTTTCTCGCTTCCTACTTCTCCATCTCACTCTCCTCGGAATGGTGGTGACTCTTTGTGGAAGCATTCTTGTTACTTTAGGTGGATGGATTGGTCAAGTGTGTTGATGCGAGGTCACTGGATGTGGTTTGTTTGAGTCTAGATTTGGGATGAGTTCTACTCAGTTACATTAACCATAAAATATACAAGGGGCTTTACACAACCTTGTTCATGGGATTCCATTCCATTCTCTCCTCTCCATCTTTCTTCCCATTTTCCACCTCATTGCCAGTTTTATCATTAGTCCGTTTCTGGGTTGATGCATTATTTTTCTTTGGTAAATTCTTGTGGGTAAGATTTTAACTCTTGCTTCCAAATGACATTCCTAGAGCCTATGGACTCTTTGGTTTGTGGGTTTGTTAGGGCATAAAAGGCATGAGCCTGCTTTGGGGAGGACCCACTGGCATTCCTTTTTGATGCAATTGTTAACTTCTTTCCCTTAAACATTTTCTGCAATTGATCATTTCTTGTTTCATCCCCATCCATGACATCCATTTTATTGGCATTGCCATTGTTATTTTTTCCCATCTTTCTTGTTTCTCATATTTTTCCATCTTATAGCTACCGAAGGTTCACTCTTAGTTGTGGGGGCCCTAGCACAAATTTTTCAGTTTTCTCCATTTCACTATTCACCTAACCTCTACACCTTGGGTAGTCACTTGTGATAAATCTCTGAACTAGTTTTTGCCATAACCGCAACTTAGCCAATGCACTTCATATCGAGGCAAGGTATCAACTGCATTGTGGTTTATCTATCCTTGCTCATTTGTGATTGTGTTGTGTGTGCAAATGGTGATCATACAAACAATGGATTGGGCTTAGAGGAAGCACTCAAGATGGACTGGAATTGGAGCATTTATGAAAGGGGCAAGTCTGGTGGCGTGGCTATGGATAAATAATGGAAGGTGTAATCTTAGCATTGGTGGCAACACGCTTCATTTTCTTTCTCTCTGATGAGTGACGAGGTACCCCTACACTCAACCATATGAACATGAGCGTTCTCACGCGCGATTCGGTCGAACTCCGCAGATGGACTAGTTGTGGCACCTAGACAGTTATCCTTAGGTCGCAGTTCGTTGTCTTCCCACCTGGACTAGTATTGTATTTTTCATGTATGGTTTAGTCTAGATGAGGTGTATGATATGTTCCTAATTCTAACGCTACTCTTGAAGGCAGTGGAATGTAAGATTAACTAAGCTAAGCTAGGAGGAAAAGGTAAGGAAATCTAATCTAGCCTAAGTGCAACGAGCAACCGATTCCTTGATCAATCGTACACATCTTAGACCTCGTGCACGACTACCACTGGGATTACCAAGCGCAGATCCTAGGTACGCCACTGGGCTACCAAGTAGTCACACTTAAATGCTCATAATCAAGTTGTACTCGTTCCATGTTCTAGGAGTTTAAGGGTGAGAGAGAGAAAACAGTAAATAACATTAAATAAATAAACAACAAAGTGACTGCTATAATGATGAAGTACGTCATACTTGAATAAAGAATGCCGTACAATTACATTCACCACACTGCAGGCAGACATAGGAAAAATAATCTATCTCTGGAGTGGTTAAACTACCAGAGCTTCGCTACTTCTAACTCCTAATTGCCTAAACAAGGGAGAGTCGCTTCCTATTTATAGACATTGCGGCAGACTGTGATATTGCGTACGCGATATCGCATCCTAGGAGATATTGCATCCCATCATACCCCCACGATTGAATAAAAACTCATCCTCGAGTTACAAAGAGAACAAGCTCTATTGATTACATAGTGGATAGGTATAGGATTATTAACTGGAAAAAATGAAATGAAACAATGCTGTAATGTGCAAAGACACAACATAGAAAAAAATGCTACAACTACAAAAAATGGAATTCATGTAGTTCTTGGTGGCGGTGGCTCCTCCATGGGTGCTTTCCCTTGTCATGTGCTCCAAGCTTTGAAGCTTGATGGCATTGAAGTATGGCCTGGAGCTTCTCCTCTTCGGTCCGAGGGTCTTGTGTCGTCCATGCAAGTGTTCCAATGTTTGACCGAGTCGGCACTTCCCACAGACAGGGTAGTTGCGGAAACATCTAATTAGCTTTGACATACCATGCCACGAACACCTGTCATTCCTCTTCATAGGCTCTGGCTTTATCTTTGTATTCATGAAGATCTGTTAGCCGTTGAGCCAAGTTGGTTATAACATCTTTCTGTCCCTCGTAGCTTTCTTTTACCACCGCAAGTTCAGAATCTGTGACATCTAGTTTCTCAGCCAACTTCTTGCGCTCTGCAAATTCTACTTCATATTTGATGTGGGTGGAAGCTACCTGCTGCTTGAGCTCTGACCTCGATTTTCCTACTGTTAACATGGCAAGGTTAACATATCTAAGGTTTACGAACTCCATATATTCAGTCAAGTCTTGGATTTGCAGGTCCCGATTTTTAACTTTCGCTTAGTGGGCGAAGGCATAAGTGTCCAATATGGCCCTCCAATCAGTGTGCTGAGCACTGATGTTATTGATTTGAGCCTTGGCCATATGGATCTCCTTCTCTAGGATTTGTTTGTACATCCCCACTTGATCACGGAAGTGCTCCTTCAGCTTCTTGTGTCGTTTAGCCTCATTCTGCCACATGCTTATTTTGATGGCTAATTTTTGGGGAATAGCGCGTACCTCCTCCATTGAGAGGGTTTGATTTTCTCTGGCTAAATGGATCACATTCTGATTGACCCAAATGAATTGTTCTCGTAGCTGATCAAAGTGTTCATCGATAACATTCTTTTGTTTCTCTACAGAGGTCAACCGAAGGTTATCTGCAACCAACTGCTTGTTTTTTTCTTCTAAGGCCTTGAGTGCCTTAATATGCGCATGAGTTTATGCCCGTGCTGCGGAGGCATCCCAAGTGGCCGTCTCCTTTTCTTCTGCCACCTTCTTATTCTCTGCGATCAACTTTGTAAGTTACTCGGTTCTAAAGTTGTCTAGCTGGTTTGCGGGAATGAATTGCAAAGGATCCCGCTGTGCTACTTGTAAGGCTATGAGCTGCTCTTGTAGTCTCTACACTTCAGCTTCAGCATGCTCTGCCCTTACTTCAGATATGACCAGCTTTCTCTTTGTAGAAATGAGGTTTGATTGAATTGCTGTTACATCCTAGGGGATGTCAAACAGGGATGTCATGACTTGCCCTGTTTGAACTAATCTATCTAGTCCATCCTCATGTTCCACAGGAGTCATTGAGGTTTCGGCCAGAGTTTGAGCATCCTGTGCTCCTGAGAGATCTGCCGGTGGCACAACAAGTACATTAAAGGATTCCTTGATGTGATCTGTGACTACATCTGTAGCTCCCGTGACATTCTGGTGTTACATGACCACCACAGTGGCCCCTTCACTAGTCTCTAATTGCACTTGGAAAGATGCCACGTTTCCTGAGATCTGTTGTGATCATCTATTATTCCCTCCTCCTGTTTGAATTGAGACTTCACCCATTGTGCAATCTAATGAAATTGTAGACTGAATGGCATTGTCGAAGATGCGGAAGAGGCTTGTGTCATCATGACTTCCCCAACTAACCATCTTAGCAATGACCCGAAGATGGTCCATCGATGGTCTGTAGTCTTGTGGCAGCGGTGGTTGATCCTGACCTGTGCTGGGCCCTGCTTCTTATTGTTGCCTGGGACCTATGGTTGGAGGTTGACTGGGTCCTGCAAGTTGAGTTGTAGGTGGTCCAGTCATCTGTTCTTCTTCTTTGAGTCTCAGCTTTTCGCCAGTGCTCTTTCTTGGAGTTGGCGCCTTTAGTAATTCAGCATAAGAAGCATTCTAGGATTTTTGGAGGACATCATTGGTGTATCCACGAATACCATCCCGTTGGCACAGTTTTCTGATAAGACAGGGGAAAGGCAACGCCATCTTCCTTGACTTCCATTCTTCAAATCGCCTTAGGATCTCCTTCAAATATAGATGGGGAAGGTTAGCATTACCCTTTCCCATCAACACTGCACATCCTCTGGCCACATACATCAATATTCTTTTCAAACCTTTTGTGGGAAAGAGGTGATAGATTCCAATTTTGAAATAATCTCTCTCTTTCGTCGTCAGTTCACCAAAAGCTTTATCTCTGCCATAAGCCTTATCTAACCAATCCTTTCGCACATCAGGGTCTGAATGGGTAGATAACTGAGCAACATGGGGGCCTATATTCGAAAGGTTTAACACTTCCAAAATTGCCTTCGCAGAGAAGTCTACTGTCACACCACAAATATTTACAGTGGTACCTTGCTCCTTATTGTGCCAGAACTGGTACATTTTACCTAAGTACTAGGCATCACTTTCAAAGAGGATAGGCCATAAGGGAGACCCTTTGAGGTGATCCCTAATAGCCTCAGGAGTGAACTCTACAAAAGATTCAAAGTTTAGCTCCACAATCACTACAGAAAATGTGGACTTCTCATGGATAGCCTGAACACATTTCGGGGGCAACGTGAGTTGTTGTCCTGATTCAGGCGCAGCAGCAGCTCCTCCTTCTACCTGCCCAGATCGTCCGATAGGAGGTTCTTCTTGATGGATGCTAAATGATTGCACCTTCTGTTCTATACGTTGTCTGGAAGGGCCTTGTCTTCCACCTCTCCGAGTTTGTTTTGCTCCGCCTTGGATAGGACCCTCTTGTTGTGCACGTTTCGGGGCCATTTTTCAATCACACGGGCCAAGCGTTAGTAAGGTTGTTTTTAAAGTCAAGTTATACCTTACTGCTTGCCTTAATTAAAGATCTTATGTTATAACATGTGATCATGCCCGAAAATTATAATAATGGGTCCTATGACTTAGGTGGTTTCCATTTTTAATCTCTAGGTATACTTAGGGTCATATGATTTTTGGCATAATTATTTTAAGTGTTAAGTTAATTACCCTAATTGATGTCCTTTGGGTGATGATAAATTTCAAAAAAGTTAGGTGCACTTTTCGGGAAGTGTCTCTCCTCCATGACTAAACTAAACACTCCAGGTTCAAGCAGGTTCAAACAGAATTAAAATCAGAGCACCAGTGTGTGAGATATGAGTGAAAAAGCAAGGGTCACATAATCGCAAGTCGTAGAGAAAAATTTCAAAAACTCCCCCCGTGTGAATGGAAAAATGATGCTAAGTGTTGCGGCGGGGGTTCCTATTTATAGATAAATAGGACACGATATCGCGTACGGTACATCGCGTACGTGATATCTCGTCCCTAGTGATGTGAGACACATGAAAAATACCAAATTTTTAATGATTTTCTTGAAATTAATGTTGAAAATTGAGGACATGGGTAAGTATTAAGATATCTTAGGGTAATTTCATTGATTCGAGAGGCACTCTTAATGATAATGATGTGAACTTTAGCAATAAAAATTTTGCGGTTACGAAAAAAGGGAATGTAATGGTACATTGGAACGTTAAAATTTAGAGGAATAATAGTAGGGAAAGAAAATCAATTGAAAAATTAACCTGAGGGTAAGAAATTGTGTGTTTGAGCTAGAGAATCAGTGAAGATTATGAAAAATTACACAAGTGGGTCCTCCCCAAAGTAGGTTTCAACCTATTATGCCCTTGTGTAACCACACTTAAAGTGTCTATGGGCACTAGAAGGGTTAAAGGTAATCCGCACTAACTCCACAAAACACACATATGTAAATATCACTGAAATGAGATGAAAATTCTATGCTACACGGGACACGAGCTACAATTACACGAACAGTGAGATGAGATGAACTATAGAAAGGGATTGTAGAGATTGGGACATGAGGTAACTGACCCAGGGCACAGGGAATCCTGCGTGTAAAGCATGATTAATGTGTCATTAACCCATCATTCCAAGATCAGGACCAAGTCCATTCCTCTAAGCAGTGACATCGCATTGTTTCATCCCATAATGAACAACTATGAAAGTACCATAACAAAAAGGCGTACGATCCTTGGTGTTTAGTACAAGGGAGGAGTGATGTTTGTTTTATGGCACTTTGTTTTTCTTTTCTTTCTTTGTTTTTTTTGTTCACTTTACTAAAGCCAGAGAAGCCGCCAACCTTTAGGCATGGGTGCATGTCTTTCCAGTGGGACCCCCTAGAATAGCTTTTGACTTTTGAGTGCCCTTTTGATTACTCTTACTCCCATTTTTCATTAGATCTACAAGGATCTTAGTACAACCAATTGCATGATAACTTCCACAGATGTCACCAAAGAGAATCCACAAGTCCCCTTGATGTCACACCCTAATCGTTCCCTCTTGGTCCATCCTTCTTCATTCTAGGTACAATAAACATAGAATTAATTTTAAGTTTTTAAAAATGTCAAGAATATCACTGTACCCTTGAACAGAACCTCTTATTTATAGAGTGGATGAGTGGGTGTAATGGGCTCACTGTTCCAAATAATTGACCACTCATGACTTAATAACATAGGACACACCTCAACCAATGATCCACATGAGTGTTTTATTTGTAGATGAGATTACTTACAAAAACGTCAAAAGACAAAAACACAAAAAGATAAAAAGATAAAACAAAAAGTTGAAAAATGAAAAAACTTGAAAAACAAAAAGGTGTAAAATCAAAGAAATGAAAAATATTTATTAATCCTGCTTGTTATTGAAATGGGGGTGGGGGGGGGGGGGGGGTATCCCCCATAACTAATTAGTTAAGTATGACACAGATTAATAAATGAAAGATAAGGATCCTTGCATGTTGGAAGTATTGGAACTGGTCTATACTTATCCCATTGGGGTTCACACACTTGATTGTAATAAGCATAGTGGGGAACTTTATACGATGTAGTTCTCGGATAACAAGTTGATCCACTATGATGTTGGTGATTGTTAGATGGTATGCAAGGATTAGGATGATGCCTCCCATGGTTGTGTTCATTGGGCTGTGTGATTGTTTTCATTGGGCTGTGTGGTTGTTGGAGTGTTAGTTGGTGGCCCTGATGAAGTTACATGAGGCGTTGGGTTTGAAGGTAAGGGTGCACCACATTGGTGGACTTGTGCTGGGTTGGAAGATGTAGTGGCCTCGGAATTGTGTTGTCCCTTCCTACAGCCATGTTTAAAGAAAGGATGCTTTTGATGTTGGGGAGGCTTTTCATTGTTGTTAGTAGTAGTAGCACAAGTGTTTTTCGTGGGTTGCGGTGATGCAGGTATGTTAGGGGTAGTTAGTGGCGATGTGGAAGGAGGGAAAGAATAAGAATGTTGAAAGTTAGGAGGAATATAAGGTGCACAAGGTGGTGGTTGTGTTGGAGGCATGGGTTGATAGTATTGTGGAGAATAGTAGTGTGGTGAGACAAAGTATGTTGGCCTAGTTGGAGAAACAGGATGTTGAACATGATAAGCATTCGAGTTCGAAAAATATGAAGGGTGCCTCCAGTCTAAGGGTGGTCTCCCCCACGATTGGGATGGTTGCCACTGTGATCAAACACAGGATCTCTGTATGAACTCTGGATGTAACGTGTTTCCCTAATGCTCATATAAATGTAACAATATTGGGCATTGGCCTTTGGGGTGATCATACAGGCATATGTTGCATTCATATGTATGATTGGTAGTTGAGCACTTATTCCCTTCATTTTTTTCTCCGAATGTCTATTATTTCGTCCTGCTTCTTGGGTTGTCAAAACTCTATCTCCAATGATGTTGACACATTCTCCATACTTGTGATATATCCAGTCCAACATCTTATTGATCTTTGCCTCGGCTTCTTCTAATGATTGTTGTATTGGCAAAGATGATGTTTCCACCTTGAGATTTGTTGATTTCTCCTTGTTATGATCAGGGACCTTTGTTAAGTTGAAATTTTGGTCCTGTTGATGTTTTTCAACACTCTCCCATGTAGCTATTTCTCCTTCTTCTTTTGCTACCCGCTTAATAAGCTCTTGGATTTGATGGGTTCGTAGTTCATATAGTTGACCTTGGGCATACGTTCCTAAGGTCTCTCTTGTTTCATTACGTAGCCCATCAATGATATGGTACATTAGCCTTTCCTCGGAAAACCCATGGCCTGGACAGTTGTTTAACAGTGCATAATATCTTTCTAAGGCCATGTCCAAGGGTTCATGTTTTGCTTGTTTCCATCCTTGGATTTGTTTCCTCAAGGCTGACACTCTTGCGTAGGTTTGATATTTTTCGTTAAAGACTTCTACCATTATTGATCAACGTCGTATCAAATTTGGTTTAACGATCTATATCATACTTTAGCTTGGTCAACGAGTGTCATGGGAAAGAGCTTAAGTTTCTGCCACCCGTTATCAATGTTATTCCATGTGCAGGCATCATAGAAGGCTAGTAAGTATTGTTGCGGATCTAAGTCATAACCTCTTGAAAATTTAGGAAAGTTGTTTAAATTGAGCCTAGGTAGATGACTCTCTTTACGATGCCTATGTGATATTCGAACAACCTCTTGTATTTGCGTTAAGCTTGTAGTGGCCAATGGGGGTTCATCGTCATCTTGTAAGTTATTCCTTCGTGTGTTGTGATGACGTTGTTTTCGTTCATGTTTATAAGAAACTCCCACTTTAGGTTGTATACTCCAATCTTCATCGTCATATAGTTCGTTGGTTCTGCAATGAACTTCCTCACTAGGTGTGGCATTGTGATAGTAATCTTGTAGGAGAGGCATTGTTTAAAGTTGTGTGTGAATTTGGATGTGACTTTTTATAATTATTTCTTCTTTCTATGAGATATATCGTTAAGTCCTATACAATGACCTTGTATGATATAACTAATCTAGATAACTAGCACCATCCCTGGCAATGGCGCCAATGATGAGTGGCGAGGTACCCCTACATTCAACCATACGAACATGAGCGTTCTCACGCACGATCCGATTGAAGTTCACAAATGGACTAGTTGTGGCACCTAGACAGTTATCCTTAGGTTGTAGTTCGCTATCTTCTCACCTAGACTAGTATTGTATTTGTCACGTATGGTTTAGTCCAAATGAGGTGTATGATATGTTCCTAATTCTAACGCTATTCCTAAAGGCAGTGGAATGTAAGATTAACTAAGCTAAGTTAGGAGGAAAAGGTAAGGAAATCTAGTCTAGCCTAAGTGCGACAAGCAATCGATTCCTTGATCAACCGTACACATCTTGGACCTTGTGCATGACTACCACTGGGATTACCAAGCGCAGATCCTAGGTACACCACTAGGCTACCAAGTAGTCAAACTTAAATGCTCGTAATCAAGTCGTACTCGTTCCGCGTTCTAGGAGTTTAAGGGTGAGAGAGAGAAAACAGTAAATAACATTAAATAAATAAACAACAAAGTGACTGCTGCAATGATGAAGTAATCTTGATCTTTATTGCTGGTCATGTGCGTGTCCAAGTACGTCACACTCGAATAAAGAATGTTGTACAATTACATTCACCACACTATGGGCAGACATGGGAAAAATAATCTATCTCTGGAGTGGTCAAACTGCTAGAGCTTTGCTACTTCTAACTCCTAATTGCCTAAACAAGGGAGAGCCGCTTCCTATTTATAGACATTAGAACGGACTGCGATATCGCATACGCGATATCGTGAGGGATGCGATATCGCGATAGACGTGATATCGCATCCCAGGCGATATCGCGTCCCATCACTCTCTCTTTCTCTACAAGATGCCAAATAAAGGCTTGGATGTCATTTATGTACAAGTGTTCACCACAATGTTGTAATATGCTTATTGTCCACTGGGCACGTTGAGTCTATTATTCGTCAGTTGTCAATTAGTCAATAATCCCATACCTTTTGAATATTTTGTAAGGAACTTGAGGATGAGTTTTCATTCAGTTGTGGGGGTATGATGAGAGTGGTTACTCTAATAATGAGAGTGGTAATTATTAGAGTGGTTACTCTAATAATTAGAGTGGTTATTATTAGGGTGGTTACTCTAATAATTAGAGTAGTTATTATTAGAGAAGTTACTCTAATTATTAGAGTGGTTATTATTAGAAGGGCAGTTTCTCTAAAATTAGAGTGGCAATTTCTCTCTAAAATTAGAAGGGTAGTTTCTCTAAAATTAGAGTGGTAGTTTTTGTAATTATTAGAGTAGTTGCTCCCAAGCTTATAAATACAATGCCCAAGCACACAATAGGAGAAGTTAAGAAGAAGAAGAATTTAGAAGAGGAAGTCTTTTAGGAGTCAAGTAGCAAAACTCTAGCCACGTGCCTGCAGCAGGAGGTCTAAGTGTGGATGGATCTTTATGCGAGCATTGTGTACCTGAGCACACCTTGTGTACGGCAATAAAGACGAGCTCTTAGATTCATCCTTGCAACACTTGAGATTTTTTTTCTTACTCATTTCCTTTATTTTGTTTTCTTTTGCATTTATTTTATTTTATGCACTTTACATTTCTGTTATTAGCACACACAGTACGATCACTTCGAACATGCGTGTAACACTTGGTAACCTAGTAACGATTAGCATTTGGTAATCCTAGTAGTGTTGTGCTAGTTTAGGATGTGTACGGCAAGTGAGAATGCATACTGGTGTTAGGATTAGTTTAAAACCATGAGTGTTCAATTAGGATGCGTAAGCACTTAGTCCTTGGAGTTCAACCAGATCACGCGTGAAACGCTCGTATTCGTATGGTTGAGTGTAGGGGTACCTCGCCACTCATCATATGTGGAATTGCCTTTAATAATTTTATTCATCCGAAATGGAAAATGGATTTTGATCTTTATTCTTCAAATTACTCTAAAATTCCTTATTGGATTAAATTAGAAAGTCTTCCTCTCATTTTTCAAAGTGTTGAAAGCAAAACTGTTGATAGCACTACCACATTCTTGAAGATAGAGTCAAAAACATTGTTAGATGGTGTGTAGCGCACACGTTAGTTTGTAGAAGAAGATAAAATTAAAACTTAAGGTTATTGATCAATTTTTTTCCCAAAAAAATTACATTTTATAATTTGCAAGGATGTTGCAACTATTGTTGTCATGAAGACTATATTATTGGAATTTGTCCTATTCTCAATAAAAAAGTTATTCGTGAGTAAAAGAAACAATAATTTTTAGAAAGGGAAAATAATGGTAGTTTTTAGGAGGCAAAAATGAAATTTTTTTCAATAATTTCTTAACCTTTTATTAATTTTTTAATTCTAAAGGTGCTCATAAACTCTTAATATCTAAAGATAATTCCTTTTTAGAAAAAAGAAAATTTTTAATAGGGACCAACAATAGAAATATTGATGCAGATGGATTTCACTCAGTGCAACATAAAAAGAAGATGCTTGCAAATAGTACTTTCAATTTTGATGAGTCATGGATTAGCTGTGTCAATGAGGCCTCGTCTACTAGGCTACATTGATTAGGACCCATTGATGTATTGTTTGATGTGTTAACGTAGCCCCATTGATGCAGGGCCTATTCTTGCCTATAAATACGTACCAACCCACTATGTTTAGGGGATCTTTGATCATAGTTGTAGCAAAGCTCTTGTAGTTTTTACATTCCAAAGTTAGAATATTTTCCTAAGTGTCTGCAACAGGAGTCATTGAGTGTATGAATCTTTATTCAAGCATTGTTGTACCTAAGCACGGTAGTGTGTGTGGCAATAAAGACGAGCTTCTTGATAAACCTTGTAGCATTCTAGATAGCTTAAATGTTTTATTCATGCATTTAATGTTTCAGTTATTTATTCAATATTCTTTAATAATTAAGTAAGATAAGCTAAATAGCAAGTAAGTAAACACATAAGCACAACTACTTCAAATGTGTGTATGACGTTTGGTAATCCTAGCAACGCTTAACGCTTGGAAATCCATCAATGTTATATGTGTTGAAGATGTGCACAACAAGTGGGACTAGATACTTATGTTAGGACTAGTTGAACAATAGTTAGCTAATTAGATTAAAGTGGACATTAAATTACTTTATTCTCTATCCTGTTTATTGCAAGCACCAAAATCATAAAATATCAAATGATAAAATCATGTGCCTTAATAACACTTAAACTATACCCTTGAGCTTCACAGGTATAGTTGGGAAGACAATAAACTTTCTCAATGCCCAGTTTACTTCCTAGATAACTAGTGCACCGAAAAACTATAGAGTCCACAGAACTCGACCAGATCGTGCTTGAATGCTTTGTGATTCATATGGTTAAGCATAGGGGTACTCTATTGCTCATCATTGGCGTCGTTGTTGGAGACTTTGTTTATTTGAAATGTGCACTATCTAGGATTAGTAAACATCATTAACATCATTGGACGAACCCTAAGGTCAACATCATTCACACACGTAATATAATTGCATAAGCACACTAATATTTTATTTGTTTTGCAAAATGTCTTCTTCTCACATGCATGATGCTGCTAAGCCATCAATTCCTCAAGAATGCAAGGTGTTATATACCTATCCAAATGAGTATGTTCTTGATTTCACCTTCATCCTACATTAGGATGAACAACTACGATGGCATGATATGGAAGGCAACATTGTAATGCCTCCCAATCGATCTATGCCCATGATGCTACTTCAAACTCTTAAGAAGTTAGACATCCAAGATCTTCAAGAGGAGTACGTTGTGCATGATTACGACTACCAAGGCTATCATCCCATTGAAACACAATGCTAAAGAGATCAACACAAGGAGAAGCATCATGAGTTTATGAAGGGAAAATGGTTCATTGATCCCTTATTTTTTCTTAACCAAGATGACAACGAGGACCCTCCCTATAGGGGTTCTCAATAGGAAAATTCTTCACCCCTTGTTACTGGTGATGGGGATGTGGCCCTAAATTTGTGGTCCACTATCAACAATCCAACTCCAAGTAAAGATGGTAGTCAAGGCAGGGGCTCAGACAAGCATCAAGATGATAAGAAAACTGATGAATGTGGTCGTGACAATTGAAGGGGAGTCAGTAGATACCATGGTGATAGCAGTCCTCCTTCCTTTTCCCCCTCTTCATCTACATCTTCTTCTTCCTCTTTTGGTTTTGGAAAACACCATAGAAAGAACACCGTGATGGAGGTGAACAACGGGACAATAATACTGATCACCAAGGCCAAAATGAACAAAGGGGTAACATAGGACATCATTAGTGACAATGAAATAATGATGATGATGAGCCTTTATTGGCAACTAGAAGCATGTTAAATATTGTAGAGGCAGTAAAAATTCCAACCAGGCATGTGAGAGATAGTTAGATCAAGTGCTTAAACATGAACAATATCCTAAGATTTGAAGGGGTATATAACTCTGATCCATAAAATCATTTATAAGCCTTTCACAATGCCTATGCCTTACAAAACATAGAAAATGACTAGTAGAAATTAAAGCTATTCCCTAGGACACTCATCAAAGAGGTAGAAAGCTAGTACCAATCCTTTAAACCAGAATCCATTCACAGATAGAGTACCATGCTAGAACTGTTTAATGACAAATACTAGATGTACTCCAAAGTGTCTAATTTGAGAAGGCAAATTCAAGGATGGAAACAGGGAACACATGAACCCTTGGATTTCACCATGGGTAGATATTATTCTCTCTTACATCGATGCCTTGGCCATGATTATTCTCAAAGGAAACAACTTTGCCACATCATAGATGGGCTTAGAGGAGAAACCAGAAGAACTCTTGGGATTTATGCCCAAGGGAGACTGTCCAAACTAAGATCTCACTAGATCCAAAGGCTGATAGAGTAGGTAGCAAAAGAAGAAGGTGAGTTTCGAAAGAGGGAAAGTGTAAAAAAATATATAATAGGAACCCTTCCATTAGGAAAAGGGAGGTTTGATTATGTGACAAGGAGGAGTCACCACTCGACGAGGTGGTGAACAGGAAAACCTTGCCCATTTAAAAATATGTTTCTAACATTTTGGCAAAGGTTGATAGACTATAAGACTCTTTGGATGAAAAATTCCAAATTGCTATGAAGATTGCTAAAGAATCTAAAGAGCAAAATAGTGATCATAACTGTAGAAGGTAGAAAGAATTTGAACATATGTATCAAAGAGGTAATAGAAAGGCTACTGTAGTAGAAGAAGTTGTGGAGACAAACTCTAATGATGATGTTGGGTGTGACATTTGTTAATATGAACATCCTAAAGGATGTTGCCTTGAGGTGTTACACTTACAAGAGTCTAGGGTTTATGCATTGAATCCTCGACTAGCAAGGAGGCAAGCATCTAGATGATTACCTTATCCTTAAGGAAATCCAAGGTAGTTCCATAAGCAACAACAAGCTTACTATCCAAGTGGAGTCCCATCACAACTATATGAGCAATACCAGTAGTGGCAGCAACCATAGTTATGGGGGATACCACCATTGAGACAACAGTACCCTTACAGGTAATCAAATCGATACAAGTACTATGTTCAACAACCCATTTCTCCATGTGGCTTTGCCAGCCACACCTCATTCCAACATCACTATTATCCTCTAGAGTACTATCAAACTCATTCACCATCTACTTGAGAGGAGCTCCCATACCCATACCATCCTCTGCATCCATCTACAAACATGCCTCCATCCTCAACCCAGTTACCACCTACTCTGTCTATGTAGGGTTGATGAGCGACAAGGTATCCCTACGCTCAACCATACGAATACAAGCATTTCATGCAGGATTTGGTTGAATTCCAAAGTCTAAGTGCTTATGCGCCCTTGTGGAACAAGGATGGGTTAGTTGATCGTTGTCTTCCCAAGCTTACATGTATGTTACGATTGTATGGTTAAGTAAGCTTGAGGCATATGATTTTTATAGCTTTTATGTTTTTATGTCCTACACTAGTAGGGAAGGAGAGAGGTAACTAAGTGACTAATTTATCTTAACTACTCATTAACTAAGTTCTAACTAATCCTAACACTAGCATCCGTTCTGACTTTCCGTACACATCTTGAACCAGTGCAACACTATTGGGATTACCAAACGCTAATCATTACTAGGTTACCAAGCGTTACAAGCATGCTCGAAGTGGTCGTGCTTGTGTAACTTAACGATTTGTTTAATTGATCAAAATGAATTGCTATGCTAATAACAAAAATGTAAAGTGCATAAAATAAAATAAATGCATAAGAAAATAAAATAAAAG
The DNA here is from genome assembly GCA_015680685.1 of Gnetum montanum. Lineage (NCBI taxonomy): Eukaryota > Viridiplantae > Streptophyta > Gnetopsida > Gnetales > Gnetaceae > Gnetum > Gnetum montanum. Next base: position 536,988 of record MNCI01015796.1, on the reverse strand, counting down.
AAATGCGTAAGAAAACAAATCTCAAGTGCTACAAGGTTGAATGAAAGAGCTCGTCTTTACTGTCATACACAAGGTGTGCTCAGGTACATAATGCTCGAATAAAGATTCATCCACACTTAGACCTCCTGCTGTGGATACTTGGAAAATACTCTAACTTTCAAACAGACTACAAGAGTTTCGCTACTTGACTGCTAAAAGACTTCTTTCAATTATGCGCTTGTTTATAGGCTTGGGAGAAACTACTCTAATAATTAGAGTAACCACTCTAATAATTAGAATAACTGCTAAACTAATTGCTAGAGTAACCTCTCTAATAGTTAGAATAACTACTAGAGTAACCACTCTAATAATTAGAGTAACTGCTAGAGTAACCACTAGAGTAATTGCTCTAATAATTAGAATAAATACTAGAGTAACCACTCTCATCATGCCTCCATAAATGAATGAAAACTTGTCCTCGAGTATAGAAGAAGAGAATCAATTTTTTTACAAAATATTGGGAATGTATGGGATTATTGACTAACTGACAACTAACGGTGGAATGGGATGACAAACTCAACATGCCCAGTGAATAGATGAATAAGCATACTACAACATTAGTGTTCATGACCATTGTGGTGAACACTCACACATAAATGACATCTAAGCTTTTATTTAGCAACTTGAAGAGAAAAAGAAAGAGAGAAAGAAGATGGAGCATGTTGCGGCTAATGCGAAGATTACACCTTCTGTTGTTTATCCATATCCATGCCACCAGATTTGCTCCTTTCATAAATGCTCTAGTTCTGATCCATCCTAAGTGCTTCCTCCAAGCCTAGTCCATTGTTTGTATGATTGCCATTTGCACACACAACATAGTCACAAATGAGCAAGGATAAATAAACCATAATGTAGTTGATACCTTGCCTCGATATGATGCGCATTGGCTGAGTTGTGGTTATGAAAGAAACTAGTTCGAAGATTTATCACAGGTGACTACGCAAGGTGTAGGGGTTAGGCGAATAGTAAAATGGAGAAAATTGAAAAATTTGTGTTGGGCCCCCATGACTAAGAGCGAACCTCTGGGAGCTATAAGATGGAAAAATATGAGGAACAAGAAAGATGGGGAAAAAATAATAATGGAAACGCTAATAAAATGGATGTCATGGATGGGGATAAAATAAGAGATGATTGATTGTAGGAAATTTTTAAGGAAAAGAACTTAATAATTGCACTAAAAAGGAATGCCAATGGGTCCTCCCCAAAGCAAGCTCATGCCTTTTATGCCCTGACAAACCCACAAACCAAAGAGTCTGTAGGCTCTAGGAATGTCATTTGGAAGCAAGAGTTAAAAACTTACCTAGAAGAATTCACCAAATAAAAATAATGCATCAACCTAGGAAGGACTAATGATAAAATTGGCAATGAGGTGGCAAATGGGAAGAAAGACGGAGAGGAGAGAATGGAATGGAATTCCAAGAACAAGGTTGTGTAAAGCCCCTTGTGTATTTCATGGTTAAGATGACTGAGTAGAACTTCATCCGAAATCTAGACTTAAACCAACCATATTCAATGACCTCGCATCAATACACTTGGCCAATCCATCTTCTTGAGGCAATAAGAATGCTTCCACAAAGAGTGACCACCATCCCGAGGAGAGCAAGATGAAGAAGTAGGAAGTGAGAAAGGACCTTAGTTAGAGGGAGCCTTCAGGCATGGGTAACATGTCTTTCTAGTTTCATAAGTAGTGCTTGTAGCCCATATTGCTTTATTATGTTTAAGGGGTGTGCTTTGAATTCTCACCTTTTTTTATTTTTTCTCTTTTTTCTATGTTTATGCATGAGAACCACACCATGCAAAGACTTATTTTTATTCACTCAGCTTCTTGATATTTGAACAATGTCAAAATGGCAAAAAACCTAAGAAAAAGCATCCAAGCACCCAATAGAATCTCCAGTACCAATGCATCGAATCCCCTTGAAGTCACACCCTTTTCATCCTTTGAGTCTTTCCTTGGTTTGAAAAATACCTAGCCACCAATTCATTAATAAGTTTACTTAGAAAAAGGGGATTGTATAGTTCCAAGCCAAAGGAGACCATAGAGTTATATGGATGAGTGGACGACGTGGATACATTACCTGTTTTACCAAAAGAACTATACCTTAATATCAACATCATAATTCAAAGGTAAAAACCAAACATTAGCAATCAATATGATATAATTCAATCCTCCATCATGAGCACTTATTAGATGATGAATAAAAGTAAATCAAGCAAACAAAGAAATAGTAAAAACATGAACAATGGTGTAAAACAAAAATAAGAAAATTTGCAAGAATGTGTAAAACAATAATGTATAAAACAAAAATTTAAAAAGAACTGAGGGCCTAGAATGGTTAGCATAGGTGGCCATCTCCCCCACAACTAAGTTGGAAGGAGGAGATTCAAAATAGTGAGCAAGGTTGTCCATCAAGAGAGGTAGCATGTGTACTAGCTATCCTAAGCTCTTAGAAAGGTTTGGTTTGTTGCACGTTGATCAAAAGTTTCTTATTTGGGCTCTTAGGTTTGTATATTATCATGGCCCCTGAAGGAAAAGTTGCATAAATAATATAAGGTCCTTCCCACAGTGTTTGAAATTTAGTACGTTGTGGCACATGTGTGGGATTCCAGTAGAGAACCTTATCTCCTGGCTGATATTTAACTTTCCTAATTCTTAGGTCATGACATTGTTTATTGAAGGCCTTGTGCAATTCGTTAGATGATAGGGTAGCTAATCAGTTTTCATCTAGCAAGTTAAGGGTTACTAACCATTGTTTCTGTGCTAGATCAAGGTCAAGGTTGAGGTCACATGCCATGGATAGTGTACAGAGCTCAGTTTGAATGGGAAGCATTGGTAATTTACCGTACACTAACTCATAGGGAGAGTAGCCTATAGGGAGTTTCCATGTGGAGCGGTATGCCCAAAGAGCATCATTTAGTTTAGTGCTCCAGTCTCGCCTAAACTTGCTAATGGTTCTTGTCAATATCTTCATAATCTCCTTGTTGGTGACTTTTGCTTGACCATTCGCTTGGGGGTGGTATGATGTAGTCAATTTATGCTCAAACCCTAAGTGTTGCATTAATTTTCAAAAAGTTGCACCTGTGAAGTGTGTACCATTGTCTGAAATAAGTGCATGCGGCACACCAAACCAGTTTATGATTTGTTGTTGAACAAATCATGCAGCTGTAGATGATGTACAATCTTTAACAGTAGCTACTTCGACCCATTTTGTTAGGTAATCAATGACAACAATAATATAAGCTTTTCCATTGGACATTGGTGTTACTGGCCCCATAAAATCAATTCTCCAAATGTCGAATGGTTTTAATGTTGAATCCATTATTACAGACCCTCCATTCTAGTAGTCATTCCCCCATCACATTGACAACACTCACAAGATTGGATGAAATGATGGGTGTCCCAAAATAATGTAGGGCAATAATATTCTGCAAGCGGGATCTTGATGGCCATTTATCTTCCAATGTAATGACCCCCACAAGGACCCTCATGAGCATCTTGGAGAACTCGTAGTTAATCTATATCAAGAACACACCATCGAACCAAGCTATTGGGGCACACTTTGTAAAGTTGCCCATTGATTTTCATAAAGTACTTGGCTCAATGAAGAAACTGTTGTTTCTTCTTAGGGTTTAACTCTTGTGGTATTTGTTGGGTAAGGAGATAGGTAAGAATGCTATTGTACCAGTTTGTCTCCATGGGTGATTGTTTATTCACTACATCAGCAAAGAGGAATTCATTAGGAAAATAATTAGAAATTGGATACTTGTCCTCTTTTTTGTCCTATCGCAACCGAGATAAATGATTAGCAACTACATTCTCGGTGCCTTTACGGTTGATCATCGTAAGATTGAACTCTTGTAAGATTATAAGCCATCGTATGATACAAGGGCTTACCATTGGCTTATTCATGAGGAACCTTATTGCACTATGATCTATATGTATATATACTTTATATCCCAATACATAGTATCTAAAATTTTCTAGTGCAAACACTACAACCATGAGTTCTTTCTCTGTGGTAGTGTAGTTAAGTTGTGCACCAGCGATACTTCTACTTGCACAGTGGAGGTAATAAGGATGCTTCTGGTCATCTAATTATGTAAGTATAGCTCCTAAGGCATAGTTGGACATGTTAGTCATGATATGGAATGGTTTGGACTAGTTAGGAGCTTGTAGAATGGGTGTTTCTACTAGCTCCAGTTTCAGAGTTTGGAAAGCTAGTTCGCATTCCTTGGTCCATTCGAAAGATATTTCCTTTTTTATTAATTCCACCAATGGTTTGGAAACCTTTGAAAAGTTCTCAATAAATATCCTATAGTAGCTAGTATGTCCAAGGAATGACTAAATATCTTTTATAGTTTTAGGTTGACAGGTAATTCCTTGGATAACTTTGATTTTCTCAGGGTCTATCTCTATCCCTGTGTGTGAGATTTTGTATCTTAGTACTATGCCCTCTTGGACCATCAAATGGCTTTTCTACCAGTTGATCCTCAAATTGGTTTCTACACATCTTTTTAACACTTGCTCCAACTAGTCCAAGGCTTGATCAAAGTTTGCTCCATAAGTGGAGAGTCGTCCATAAAGACCTCCATGCCATTCCCTATCTACTATTGGAATATGCTTAAAACTAGTCATTGAAATGTTGCAGAGGCATTGCACAAGCCAAATGGGATTTGTTTGTATGTAAACATTCCCTAAGGACTAGTGAACGTAGTCTTAGCTTGGTCTTCTAGGGCTATTTGTATTTTATTATATCCACTATATCCATCTAGAAAACTATAGTAGTAATGCCCTACGATGGTGTCTAAGACTTGGTCAACAAATGGCAATGGAAAGTGATATTTGAATGTTGCCATATTCAGTAGCCTAAAATCTATGCACACCCTTCATTTGCCTCCCTTTTTAGGCATAATAAATAAGGGGATAACCCATTTGCTATCAATAATGGGGTATATGAACCCAGTCATGAGAAGCTATTCAATTTCTTCCTTGACTACTTGCTTTAGCTTTGGGTTCAAATGCCTCTTTAGTTGTCTTCAAGGCTTGATGGAGGGATCAGTGTAAATCCTATGTTGGCATATCCTAGGATCTATTCCACTTAATTTGGGATATGGCCAAGTGAATGCTTTTGACCATCTATTAATTACTTTTAGTAGTTCTTCTTTTTGTTGAGGAGTAAGCTTAGCGTTGATAATTACTGGTTTTCCATTTTTAAGGAACGTGTATTCCATACTGGTGGGCAATGGTTTTAGCTCAAGGGGCTCCTGCTTAAATTTCTCAGGGATTTCCAACTTCACCTAGTTGACATTTTCAAGGTTAAGACTTAGAAGTTGGCGGTGGAATTGCTTTAATGCGTCTATGCTATCGACGTAAGTGTAAGTCAAACCCTTAATTGGTTTCAAGCATATGAGTGAATTGATTTCTTGATTAGCTATTAGCCACTGGGTGCCTTCTTGTTGTGTAGTTGCTGCATACATGAATCTTTTTATGTTGATCACTTGTGCACACTGATTGCATGCAGGCAATGTTAAACTTTGCACAAACCATGACCTTTGCACGTAATTACACCCTGTGTCACTATATGCGATGCACAAAAATTTCTTCTTCTTGATCTTTCTGAATGTATTTTCCTTTGATATTTCTAGGGAAAGATCAAGGATTCCTAGGCATGCATCAATGGTTCTTAGCCATGCTCTTCCCATTATGATTGGGTAGTCCCCCTTACCGTTGTTCACCTAAATCACTAGGAAGTCAGCTAGGTACGACCACCCACAAATGGTGGTAACAATGTCTTCCACCAGTCCCAATGGGACAATGATGGATTGGTCAACCAACTCTAGATGAATGTTGCTCTTTTTCAATGAAGGTAGGTTCCAGGCCTTGTACATTTCTTGAGAAATCAAGTTGACACCAAAACCTGAATCTAAAAGAGCCTTGCATGGTGCATTTCCAAAGATTTGTAAATATATCAGAGGACTCCCAGGATCAGAGAATTTCCTGGGAAGGTGACCAACTTTGATCTAATCAATGACATGTGTTAGCATGACCGTATGTGTTGAGTGTAGTGATTTGGTTGAAGGAGGCCCCAAAGTTTTGATTGATACTGAGGCATCTAAGGAATCAGCTACTTGTGATTGCAAGGGCTTGGTTGGTCTGTTGGTTCTAAAGAAAGGTCTTTTCTTCATGTGGTTGTTGGAACCAATAGTAGGTTGAGAGTTAACAACCCTTGTGGCATTATGTTGCTATGGCTGGGTAGGGATTTCACCCTGCATACCTGGAGTAGGTGGCAGTGGAGCTATTGCTGGAAGAGATGCGGCTGGATGAGAAGGATGATATGCTTGTGGAATATCACCTCTAGAAGAGGGAGTCTCATAATACTTGTAGGCTTGGTAGTGAGGTTGAGGAGTGACGTAACTAGTAGAGTCTCGTGGGGAGATTGGCTGCTGCATGTAATATCCATACAGGTTAGGTTATCAGTAAGGATATTGTTTCCTTAGTGGTAGCATTCCCCATGATTGTGGGTGCTACCACTATTGATACTACTTAATCAGTTATGGTGGAGTTCCACTTGGATAATACGTTAAGGGTTGGTAGAACTGTCTTGGGTTACCTTGGGGGTGCTTGCCATTTGTTCAATCGTGGGTTGAGTGCATACACCCCCAGACTCTTGCAAATGTGAGATTATAGGGAAACATCCCTTAGGATGGTCATATTGACATATTTCACATCCACTATCATTATCTATTTTCAACTCCACAATCTCTTCAATGATGGAAACTTTGCCCTTACCCTTGCTACGTGCATGTTGAGGCTCTTTCTTTTTTCTTTTCTTACTACCTTGCTCTCTAAACTCCTCTACTATTTTGAAATCTATTGTCTAGGAAATCCTGCATTTGTTCTACCTTTTCCAAAACTTCTAATGTCATCTTTTGGATAGGAAAATTTTTCCTATTCACCATCTCTTTGAGTGGTGACTCTTCATTCTCACAAAATCATACTCCCCTCTTCTGAAGGGAAGGATCTCGATTATATTCTTTTGCACTTTCTCTCTTCCATAGCTCACCTTCTTCCATAGCAACTTGCTCCAATAGTCTTTGAATTTGATGGGACCTAAGCTCGGATAGTCTCCTTTGGGTATAAGTCCCAAGGGTTCTTCTCGTTTCATGCCTAAGCCCATTTACGAGATGGAGCAATTGATCCCTTTGCAAATAACCATGGCTAGGACAATGATGTAACAATGCATAGTATTGGCCCATGGTAGCATCCAAGGGTTCATTTCCTCCTTGTTTCTAGCCTTGGATTTTCTTTCATAGGTTGAACACTCGGGAGTACGTTTGGTACTTATCATTGAATAATTCTAACATAGTACTCCTTCTAGAAATAGATTCTAGTTCTATGGAGCAGTACTAGCTTTCTACTTCTTTAACTAGTTTCTGCGGGAATAACTTAAGTTTTTTCCATTCATTCTCTATGTTTTGTAAGACATACACATCATGGAATGCTTGTAAATGATTCTGAGGATCAACATTTTATCCTCCTTCAAATCATGGGATATTGTTCATATCTAATCTCTTTATCCTACTATCTTTCTGGTGCCTTGTTGGAATTCTAACAGCCTCAGTTATGTCTAACATACTTCAAGTAGCAAGTAGGGGTTCATTGTGATCATCTTGTCCATGGCATTTATGATGCCTACGTTGTTCCCTACTCTCCCTTCTTCTATGTCATAACTCTCTAGAGTGCCCTCGTCCCCTTTCCTGGTTGTTTCATCTATGACTTCCACTTTGCCTACCTTTATCCCCATGGCATTTTTCTCTATGACCATGTCTAGATATTGAAGGAGAGGGGGAAGGAGATGATGAAGGTGAAGAAGAAGGAGAACCATTACCATGATGATGTATGCTACCTTCTCTTCTATGGTCTCAGCCCTGATCACGATTGTGATTAGAATGTCCACCTTTATCATGAGTGTGTATCCCTTTTTTAGATCCTTTGTGCCCATGGGTATCAAAAATTGGGTTATGAATAGTGGAATGAAGGTTCTGATACACAACCCCTTGGCCAAAGTCAAGTGGAGGAACATTGTTGTGTGGGTGACTACCTGAGGTAGGTTCACCACCCTCATTTTCGCTTAAGACATGTGGGGCATCATGGGACCACTTACCCTTCAAAGACTTATGATGTCTCTTCTGTTGCAAGTCCCTTTGACATTGTGCCTTTGTGGGATGGTATTCTCTCGAGTCATGGTCTTGCACAACATATTTTGCATGTAAGTGCATCATGCCAATTCATGTGAGAGCATGAAGAAGCATGCCTAGGACTGAACGATTGGGAGGTAACACTATGTTACCTTTTAAGTCTTGCCAACGTAGCAGCACAAGTGGTGTTCATGGGTTGTTGCTATGGTGCAGGCACCTTAGGAACAGTTGGTGGTAATGTAGAAGGAGGGAAAGGATGACAATGTTGAAAATTAGGAGGAGTGTATGATACACAAGATGGTGGTTGTGTTGAGGACATGGGTTGATAGTATTGTGGAGATAGTAATGTGGTGTGATAGAGTATGGTGGCCCAGTTGGAGAAACAGGAGGTTGAATGAGATGAGTGTTTGGGTTTGGATGATGCGAAGGGTGTCTCCAGTTTAGTGGTGGTCTCCCCCACGACTGGGATTGTTGCCATTGTGATTGAACATAGTATCTCTGTACGAACTTTGGATGTAAGGTGTTTCCCCAATGCTCATATAAATGTAACAAGATTGGGCATTGACCCTTGGGGTGATCGTACAAGAAAATGTTGCATTCATATGTATGATTAGCAATTAAGCTCCTATTTTCCTTATCACTTCTTTCCGATTGTCTAATGTTTTTTCTTGCTTCTTGGGTTGTCAAAACTCTATCTCCAATATTATCAATAAATTCTCCACACTTTGTATATGTCCATTCCAAAATTTTATTGATCTTTGCCTTGACTTCCTCTAATGATTGTTGTACCGGCAAAGATGGTTCTTTCTACTTGTGATAGGTTGATTTCTCCTTTTTATGATAATGGACCTTTGTTAAGTTGAGATTTTGGTCTCGTTGATGTTTTTCAACACTCTCCCATCTAGCCATTTCCCCTTCTTCTTTTGCTACCCGCTTAATAAGCTCTTGGACTTGATGGGTTCATAGTTCATATAGTTGACCTTGGGCATACATCCCTAGGGTCTCTCTTGTTGCATCACGAAGCCCATCAATGATATGGTACATTAGCCTTTCCTCAGAAAACCCATGGCCTGGACAGTTGTTTAATAGTGCATAATATCTTTCTAAGGCCATGTCTAAGGGTTCATGTTGTGCTTGTTTCCATTCTTGGATTTGTTTCCTCAAGGTTGACACTCTTGCGTATGTTTTGTATTTTTTGTTAAAGACTTCTACGATTACTGACCAGCATCGTATTGAATTTGGTTTTAACGATCTATACCATACTTTTGCTTGGCCAAAGAGTGTCATAGGAAAGAGCTTAAGTTTTTTCCAACCATTATTGATGTTGTTCCATGTATAGGCATCATAGAAGGCTTGTAAATGTTGATGTGGATCTAAGTCCTAGCCTCCTGAGAAAGTAGGGAAGTTTTTTAAATCAAGCCTGGGTAGACGGCTCTCTTTACAATGCCCACGGGAGATTCAAACAGCCTCTTGTATTTGTGTTAAGCTTGTAGTGGCCAGTAGGGGTTCATCGTCATCTTGTAAGTTATGCTTTCGTGCATTGGGATGACGTTGCTTTTGTTCATGTTTATAAGAAACCCCCACTTCAGGTTGTGTACTCCAACCTTCATCGTCATATAGTTTGTTGGTTCTCCAATGAACTTCCTCACTAAGTATGGCATTATGGTAATCTTGTAGGAGAGGCATGGTTGTGAAGTTGTGTGTGAATTTATGTGTGACTTTTTATAATTATTTCTTCTAAAATATATATCATTAATTCCTTTACAATGACCTTGTATGATATAACTAATCTAGATAACTAGCACCGTCCTTGGCACCGATGCCAATGATGAGTGGCGAGGTACCCCTACACTCAACCATACAAATACGAGCGTTACACGTGCAATCCGGTCGAACTCCCCAAATGGAGTAGTTGTGGCACCTAGATAGTTAGCCTTAGGTTGCAGTTCACTGTCTTCCCACCTGGACTAGTATTATCTTTGTGACATATGGTTTAGTCTAGAGTGAGGTGTATGATGTGGTTTCTAGTTTAATGCTACTCTTGAAGGCAATGGAAGGTAATATTATCTAAGCTAAGAGAGAGAGGGTAAGAGAATCTAAACTAGCCTAAGTGCAATGAGCATCCATTCCTTGATTATCCATACACATCTTGGACTTCGTGCATGACTACCACTGGGATTACCAAGCGTAGATCCTAGGTACACTACTGGATTACCAAGTAGTCACACTTAAATGCTCGTAATCAAGTCGTACTCATTCCACGTTTTAATAGGAGATAAGGGTGAGAAGATATTAACTAGAAAAGTAGTAAATAAAAATTAAGTAAATAATTAAACTAAGTGAATGCTACAATGATGAAGTAATCTCGATCTTTATTGCCGGTCATGTGCGTGTCCAAGTACGTCACACTCGAATAAGGATGTCGTACAATTACAATCACCACACTACAGGCATACACTGGGAAATAATTCTAATTCTAAGAAGGAAAAACTATAAGAGTTTGGCTAAGGGACTAAAAACTAGATGCTAGAACAAGGAAAGCTACCTCTTATTTATAGAAATTGAGGCATGGGTGTGATATTTTGGGTGCATTATCATGGGTTCGTTATCGCAGCTGTCAGCAAATTCATGACTCATCAAAGTGTGACGTACTTGGATGGGCATATGATTGGCAATAAAGATCGAGATTACTTCATCATTGTAGCATCCACTTAAATTTTAATTACTTTGATTATTATTTATTATTTTCTTAATTAATATCTCTTTACCCTCCTTTACTCTCCCTGTTAGTAACGTGGAATGAGTACGACTTAATCACGAGCATTTAAGTGTGACTACTTGGTATCCCAGTAGCATACCTAGGACATGCATTTGGTAATCCTAGCAGTAGTACATGAGGTCCAAGATGTGTACAGATGATTAAGGATGAATGCTCATCACACTTAGGCTAGCTTAGATTCTCTCTCTCTCATCCCCTATTAGCTTAAACAAAGTTGTTTCCATTGCCTCTAGGAGTAGCACTAGTTTAGGACCAGGTCATACACCTCACTCTGGACTAAACCATACGTGACAAAGTAAATACTAGTCGAGGTGGGAAGACAATGAACTACAATCAATGTGTAACTATCTAAATATCACAACTAGTCCTTCTATGAAGTTCAACCGGATCATGTGTGAACACTCATATTCGTATGGTTAAGTGTAGGGGTACCTCGCCACTCATCATTGGCACCATTGCTGGGGACGGTGCTAGTTATTTAGATTAGTTACATCATACAAGATCTCTGTAACAAAGTATTAATGATATATCTTTTAGGAAGAAGTAATTTCAATTAAGTCACACACAAATTCACAACAATGTCTCTCTTACAAGACTATGATAATGCAACAACCAATAAGGTAATTCATTGGAGAACCAATGAATTATATGATGATGAAGATGAAGTTTGGAGTACTCAATCTAATGCAGGGGTCTCCTATGCATACAAATAAAGACAACATCATTCCACCTCACAAATTTATAACTTACCTAGCGATGATGAACCATTACTAGCCACTAAGAGCCTAATGCATATACAAGCGGTTGTTCAAATATCTCGCAGGCATCATAAAGAAAGCTATCTATCCAAGATTAATTTAAAAAACTGTTTCAAATTTTTAGGAGGCTATGATTTAGATCCACAACATCATTTACAAGCCTTACATGATGCCTGCATATGGAACAATATTGATAATGGGTGGAAAAAACTTAAGCTCTTTCCCATGACACTCGTTGGCCAAGCAAAAGTATGGTATAAATCTTTAAAACAAAAATCAATTCAATGTTGGCCAATAATGGTAGAACTATTTAATGAAAGATATCAAACCTATGCGAGAGTGTTAGCCTTGAGGAAAAAAATTCCAAGAGTGGAAATAAGTGCAACATGAACCCTTGGACATGGCCTTAGAAAGATATTATGCATTATTAAACAACTGCCTAGGCCATGGGTTCTCCAAGGAAAGGCTAATGTACCACATCATAGATGGGCTCTATAACGAAACAAGGGAGACCCTAGGGATGTACGCCCCAGGTCAACTATATGAGCTATGAACCCACCAATTCCAAGAGCTTATTAAGCAGGTAGCAAAAGAAGAAGGAGAAATGGCTAAATGGGAGAATGTTGAAAGCTCTCAATGGGACCAAAATCTCAGATTAGCAAAGGTCCATGATCATGAAGAGGAGAAATCAACTCACCTCATGGAGGTGGAATCATCTTTGCCAATACTACAATCACTAGATGAAATTGAGGAAAAGATCAATAAGATGATGGAATGGATACATGAAAAATGTGGAGAATATGCCAACACTATTAGAGGTAGAATCATAATGAACCAAGAAGCAGGATAAAACACCCTTAGAAAATTGGAAAGAAGGGTTGAAGAGAATAAGAACTCAACTTCTAATCATACGTATCAATGTAATTTTTTCCTGTACGATCATCCCAAAGGCCAATGCCCAGCCTTGTCACATTTACATGAGCATTGGGGAGGAATGTTACATCTAGACTTTGTACAAAAATACTAGATTCAACCACAGTGGCAAAAACCCCAGTCATGGAGGAGGCCACTACGAAACTGGTCACACCTTTCATATCATTCGAACCTAAGGATTTATTATGTTTAACATCCTGTTTCCCCAACCGGGTCAACATCCTCTATCTCACCATATTGTTATTATTTTCCTAAGTACTATCAACCCATGTCCTCTCCCACAAGATCATAACCTTATGTTCCTTGCACCTCTCCTTGCCCTCAATATTCTTATCCTTTACCTCCTTCTACATCACCATCAATAGTAGCAGCAGGTTTTGCACCATAGCATCAACCCACAAACGTTACTTGTGCTGCTACTGTCAATAGTAGTGAAGGTCCTCCACAATGTTGGAAGCATCCTTTCTTTTGGCATGACCAAAGAAAGAGACAACACGGTCCTGAAACCACTACATCCTCCAACCCAGCACAAGTTCAACTCTGTGATGCATCTACCTCCTCGAACATAATGCCTCGTGTTACCTTATCAGGATCACCAATCAATACTCCAACTACCATGCAGCCCAATGAATATAGCTACATTAGGAGACATATTGATCCTTGCATACCATATTACTATCATAGGTGCCATGGTAGGTCAACTCCTTATCAATTAACTACATCTTATAGCGTGCCCTACTATGCTTACTTTAATCAAGTGTGTGAACCCCAATTTGGGTATATTTCAACTACCACATCAAAGAACCCTAGTGGTTTGGATATGATTAGACTCCAATGTTTCCAAAATGCTTGGATCCAAATTTTCCATTTATTAATTCTAGCCATGCTCAAAGGTTTAGTCATGGGGGATAGCCCCCATTCTAATGAGCATAATTAATAAATGTTTTTCCTTTTCTTTAATTTTACAATTTTTTGTTTTCCAATTTTTCATCTTTTTATTTGTTGTTTCATCTTTTTATATATTGTTTTATCTTGTTTTATTTTTATGGGTAATCTCATCTATGAATAAAATACTTATGTGACTTGTTGGTTGAGGTGTTGTTTTATGTTATCAAGTCTTAGGTGAGTAATTATTTGGAGAGTGAGCCCACAACATCCACCCACCCATTCTATTAATAAGAGGTTCTACTATGGGAATGATGATATTATTAACATCATTAAAACATAAAGTAATTTTGTGCTCATTATGCCTAGAGTGAAGAATGATGGACTAAGAAGGAATGACTAGGGTGTGACATCAAGGGGACTTGTGGATTCTTTTTGATCACATCTATAGGTGCTATCATGCAGCCTGGATGTACTAGGATCCTTGTAGATCTAACACAAAATGAGAGTAAGAGTAATGAAGGCACTCAATAAAGAAACTCAATGCTATTTTGGGGGTCCTACTGGAAAGAGATGCATCCATGCCTAAAGGTTGATGGCTTTTTCGGTTCACTATTGGGGAAAACAAAGTGCCAAAGTGGCTAGAAAAAGAAAAGAAAAGAAAAGAAAAAAATGAAAACAAACAAAAAAACAAAAAAAAAATGACAGAAAAACACAAAGAAATGATAAAAAGTAAAAAAAACAAAAAAAAAACCAAAAAAACCATGTGTGTTGCAGAGAAATTCCAAATCACTCCTCCCTTGAACAAAACACCAAGTGATCGTACACCTTGCTGTCATGGTGCTCTAATGGTTGTCCATCATTGGATAAAATAAAGTGATGTCACTGATTAGAGGAATGGACTTGGTCTTGATTTTGGAGCAATAGGCTAATGATGCATTAATCATGCCCTACACTCAGGATTCATTGTGCCTTGGATCAGTTACCTCATATCCTAATCTTTGCAATCCCTTCTACAATTTGCCTCATCTCGCTATTTGTGTATTTTTGACTTGTGTCTTGTGTAGCATAGAATTTCTACCTCATCATGGTAGTATCAACATGTGTGTGTTTTTTTGCATCAGTGTAGATTACATTTAACCCTTCTAGTATCTACAGACATTTTAAGGTGTGGTTACGCAAGGGCATTATAGGTTGGAACCTACTTTGGTGAGGATCCACATGCGTGAATTTTGTAATTTATACTTCTTTCACACCACCACATCATTTTATACCCTCCAAGTACTTCATTGTCAAATCTATTCTTTCCTTTGTCATCATTTTATCAAATGTTCCTCAAAACCATTACATGTCCTTTTATGTGTCACCTAAACAAATTAGGTCCAACATTAAACTTTTAGGGCAACTTCCTTGAAAAAATTTCTAACTCTAAAATCACACTAAGAAAAGAATTCAACATTTATTAAAGGCAATGAGGAAGGTATGAAATAATTGAACTTCTTTCAATAACCTTACTAATAATTGATCTTTGTGTGATTATAGATGGCTCCTATAAGAGGACAATAAGGAGGACCTTCTCAAGGTGCAACTGAATGCCCATGGGGAGGCAAAGGCCAAGGACCTCATGCAGAACATGTAGAGTAGGAGGTACAATTATTCAGCATCCATTAGGGAACTCCTGTCACTGCACAATCTGGCCAAGAAAAAGGTGGGGACGTTAGGTTTTGAGCCTATGAAGAAGAATAATGGCTATTTACAGCCTAGCATGTCAAGTCCAATCAGATGTTCCCGCAACTACCATGTCCATGGGAGGTGCCAAATCCATCAAACATTGGAGCATCAACATGGATGGCATAGGACCCCCAAACCAAAGAGGAAAAGCTTCAGGCACTTCTTTAGAGCCATCAAATCCCAAAACTTGGAGCACAAGATAAGGAGAAGTGACCCATGGAGGAACCACTACCACTAGGAACCACATGAGTTCCAAAACATTTTGTAATTTTGTAACTGTCCCAATTTTTATGTATTCAATTCCCCACTACATCATGAATAAATTCCTAGTTAATCAATAATCCCATACCTATCCATTGTGTAATCAATTGGGCTTGTTCTCATTTTTTTGACCTAAGGTTGAGTTTTCATTCAATCATGGGGGTATGATGAACCATGATCTATTAGGCTTTGATAGTGAACCTATGATATCAGATCCATGATATCAGGCATGCAATATTGTGACCTCAATAACAATATTGAATACATGATATCATGATTCCTGTGTGGGCCTATAAATACACGATGCAAAGGAGAAGTCATTAGGAATTAAGTTAGTCAGTAGGTCATAGAAGTAGATTCTTTTTGTTCATTTCTTCCCTCTCAACTCTTTTCCCCAGTGCATGCCCACAAGGTGATGATTGTAATTGTACAACACGTTTATTCGAGTGTGACGTACTTGGATGGGCACATGACTGGCAATAAAGATCGAGATTACTTCATCATTGTAGCATCCACTTAACTTTTAATTACTTTGATTATTATTTATTTTTTTCTTAATTAATATCTCTCTACCCTTCTTTACTCTCCCTGTTAGTAACATGGAATGAGTACGACTTAATCATGAGCATTTAAGTGTGACTACTTGGTATCCCAGTAGCGTACCTAGGACATGCACTTAGTAATCCCATCAGTAGTACTCAAGGTCCAAGATGTGTATAGATGATTAAGGATGAATGCTCATCACACTTAGGCTAGCTTAGATTCTCTCTCTCTCATCCCCTATTAGCTTAAACAAAGTTGTTTCCATTTCCTCTAGGAGTAGTACTAGTTTAGGACCACATCATACACCTCACTCTAGACTAAACCATATGTGAAAAAGCAAATACTAGTCAAGGTGGGAAGATAGCGAACTGCAATCAACGTGTAACTATCTAAATATCACAACTATCTTGTCTATGAAGTTCGACCAGATCTTGCATGAACACTCGTATTCGTATGGTTGAGTGTAGGGGTACCTCGCCACTCATCACTTGGTGTAATTATCAACAACTACATGATAGAATTTATTGTCAAATTGATAGATTTTACATCTTTAATGTTTCCTTTTGAAAGCCTACAAGAAAAGTAAAACCACATACATATGCTACTTTTTCCAATCAATTTCCTATTAGCATTTTTCTCTTTGGAATTAATTTTTCATCCTTTTGAAAGCATGAGCTTTTTCATATAAATGCTAATATGTTCATAGGACCTAGTGTGAAAAATATTTCGAAGTATTTATGGAATGCAAAAAAGAAAAAGGAAAAAAGCATACTAGTGATATTGGTTAGATTGACGAGTGATAGTGAACTACTTGTAGAGTCAAAAATTATGCTAGATATTTGGAAAAAAATTTGCTAAGCATAAACATCAAGTTGAATAAGATCTTGAAAAATTTGTAAAGCTAATGAAAATTATTTTAAACAAAAATTCATTTGATTTTGAAACTTAAAAAGTCTTGGCTAGAGCTCATTATGCTAAACAATGTTGGGATACTTTTGAAGCTAAAAGTGATCTCACTAAAAGTCACATAGGTTTGCTAAAAGGTAAAGATGAGCCTTGCAATAAAATTTTTAAATTTATAAAAGGAAAGGGTTAAGTTCCTAAATAAGAATCACTTAATATAAATGATTCCATCATTAAAGATCTTAGGACTATTAACTATTTTTTAGCAAGTCAGTTTTCTTTTAAAGGTTCTAGTAAGGAATTTGTCTAGGCCTTTAGTACGCATATTCTTCATCTTATGATAGAAGTGCATCAAAGTATTCTTGAAGTAGAAATTATAGTGGATGAAATCAAAGTAATGACCTTTAGTTTAGCAAATGGTAAAGCTTTATGTTTTGAACATGATTGAACATCATTGAATTTTTTGACCTATTAAATGTTTTTTGACCTATTAAATGTTTTGAACATGATCTCTTTCATGTTTTTTAAGAATCCATTAAAAAAGTTTTTCTTGGTAAAAATATTAATGAAGGTATGATTCATATGCTTTCTAAGAATAGAGATCTTCAACATATTAGTAATTGAAGGCATAGTCTTCTTCTTAATAATACTTATAAAATTTTAGCTAAATGCATGACTTACCAAGTTCAAAAAGTTATTGAAGATATCATCCAACCCAAACAAACTAGTTTTGTTAAAGGTAGATATATCTTAAATAATGTTATTATAGCTTGGAAGGAAATGCAATGGGCTTATAATACTAGCCAAGATATTACTTTTATTTAGTTAGATTATATCAAAGCTTATGAAAGTATTGAATAAAATTTCAGTACTTCTAACCTCTATAAATTAGAATTTGGTGATTATATTATTAGTTATGTGTGTACCTTGCTCACTAATGCTATAAGCTTAGGTTGCTACTAATTTTAGATTAACTTCCTCATTTTATTTTCAATAGTCAATTTGTAAAGGTTGTCTTCTAGCTCCCTATCTTGTTATTATTAATGTAGACTTTCTCTTACATAATCTAGATTATGATTTCTAAAGGAATTTCATTACGAAAATTTCAATTAATGAACAAGGTATGCAATTTCTTAACATGCCTTTTGCAGATGATTTCTTTTTTATGATCAATAGTTCTTTGTAACATATCAATACTCTTTTATTTAGAGTGGAGGATTACTACATGCTATCTAGCTCTTGGATTAATTGACAAAAATCTATAGTTTATTATAATGGTAATATTGATAAGTGGGTTACTCTCAAGTCTTGGAAAATATTGAAATGAAATTTTATCTTCAAAATTTTAGAAATATATTTTTCTTTTAAGCCTAATCATACTATTTTATGGAATTATATGATAGACAAAATTAAAAAGAAGCTTGATAAATGGAAAGAAAAAGAAAGCTCATCCTTACAAGCAAAGTTTTAATTACTAAGAAAATGCTTTAATCAACTTATGTTTATTACTCAAATTGTTGGGCTCTTTCTAAAAATTGT
Organism: Gnetum montanum; assembly: GCA_015680685.1. Taxonomy (NCBI): domain Eukaryota; kingdom Viridiplantae; phylum Streptophyta; class Gnetopsida; order Gnetales; family Gnetaceae; genus Gnetum; species Gnetum montanum. The sequence continues at coordinate 518,418 of MNCI01015796.1, read as the reverse complement.
TACGATAGAATTGATTGTATTATTTATATGTTTCTTTGGTTTCCTAAAAAATAAAAGATATTTAGAAAGTCCCTACATTTCCTAGAATTAATATTTTTTATGGTATCTTATTCATTAAGATCTTCCCATCAGGACCTGTGCTAAACATATGAGAAATGTTTATTCTCAATGTCCTCTTTGTAGAAATGAAGACCCATTTTCTCATGTTTTTTTAGTGTCTTGTTACTCAAAATGCTTAGAAATGGATATCCAAAATTTGTAACAACTTTCAACCAAGTATCAATGAAGTCATTCTCGATGATCAATCTAATTTTTCTAATTCATCTGTTTCCATTTAGAATTATCTTTGACCACTTATTCTCTTATCTATTTGGAAGCTTCAATGTGTAGCTATTTTTCAGCAGCAAGAGCATAACTATGATCTCTCTTTAGGTGTCAAATACTAGATACTCAAAGACGTCACTTTTCATTTACAACTTCAAGCAAAATAGCTTCTAGTAAAAGCTGAAAAATTGATTTGTTTTCTACAGTATTAATTTTTTTAATTTGAAGATTCAAGGATAATAAGCCTTTAGTTTTTGTTGCTATTTGTTCTTTATTTTTGATTGATGTATTCATTTTTCTTTAGAAAGAGTTTTTTCCTTCTCTTTACAAGGAACACTTTAGTAAAAAGTGAAAACTTGTGATCAAGGAAGCTATAGAAAAGTTGCCTTCGATTCTCATTTTTTCATTATTTATTTGAAAGATCAAGGGTTTGAAGAAACAACAACAAGAAGTTTTTGTTTTTTTCATTTTGTGCTTCATAATTCTTACATCTTTTCACAATCTTTCTAAGACTTCTTAGTTTTTTCACAATATTTATCATTCTCTAAATCATAATTTACATTCTCTCAATTTTGTCTCAAGATCTCTCACACCTCATAATCAAATTACATCAATGGTAATCAATTTTATCAAATTTGATTAATCAATCTTCAAAGATTAGTAAGATAAGTACTAAGATTATTGAAATGATGTCAAAGATGATTAAAACTTCAACTTTCGTTATTATTTTTACATTCAAAGTTGCATTTTCATACATCTTTAATTGTCAAAAGTTGTTAAAACATCTTGTATACTAGATCTTATTATTATTTCATTTCTTTTCATAGATTTTATATGAAATTCATTCCTTTCATGTTAAGAGCATCCTAGATATATCCTATTTGAAGCAAAATGAACTCGAATTTGTCTAGATAACTCATTTCAAAAATATTTTTTTCATCCCTCATCCATCACCATGACTAGTAACTACAATTGATGGTAAAAAAAAATATATTGCTTTACCAACTATAATTGATATATTCACATTTGATTTAGTGCTAAAGATATTAATCTACATCATGAAAATTGATGCCTAATGATATCAGTAAAATTTGTTTGAGAGTAATTAATTTCATCAGCTCTCCAGTAATCTCTAGTGACAAGGGAAATAAAGATATTGATCTAAATTAATTCTAATGATCTCTAATAATATTATCTAATATTAAAATCAACAAAACCTTTCATGCATACTTCAACATTGGTATTAGAGCTCATAGGGTTCTAACCTTGGAAAATTAATGTATTGAGGTTACATTCATCATCTTTAAGCCAAAAGACATAAAAAGCATACTCAATTCCTTACAATCCTTTTTATAATTACAAGATTGTTAGGTTCCATGACTTGCAGGCAAGAGGGCAAATGATAGTTACATGGGAAAGAGGGATGAAGGAAACCTAGACTTAGAAAAATTTATAAGTTAGAGGTAGAAAGATAAAAAAATTTTCTATGTCATGGAAAAGGAAAAGTTAGAAAACTCTTTATATTTTTGGTATTTTAAAGTTAGTTTTTGGGCTAAATTTTAAGTTCAAGAGTGTGTGAGGCCCATATGGAGAAGGTAGATTGGATACCAAGGCATCATGGGATGTTGCCAAGAAGTTTTAAGATTTCAGCCCAAGGGTCATGTAAGAGATTGATGCAGTGATGTGAATTTCGCAACAATGTTCCTTGGGAATGCATGGTCTTGCATTAGTTGAGAAAAGTGTAGAAAACTAAGGAAAAAGAAAAAAGAAAAGAAAAGAGGTAATAGGTATCCTTTTGATTGTGACCAACAGGATTATATCATATGGAACAAAATGTGGTCTAGTTGTAAGCTTCAAAGATAATATTGAGTGGATTGCCAAGCATACTTATGTGTGTCATTACATTTAATGAATATTAAAGGTATTATAATACATATAATATAATAAAAAACTCTTGTTGTCATAGTGGGAAAATGAGAAAATATATATAATTTTATATTTTATGATTTTTAAGGATTTGGTGAATATAAGAATAAAATAATAATAAATACACATGCATTGTTGATGAGTGGCGAGGTACCCCTACACTCAACCATATGAAACGAGCGTCGCACGCGCGATCCAGTCAAACTCTGCAGATGGACTAGTTGTGGCACCTAGATAGTTAGCCTTAGGTCGCAGTTCTCTATCTTCCCACCTGGACTAGTATTGCATTTGTCATGTATGGTTTAGTCCAGATGAGGTGTATGATGTGTTCCTAATTCTAACGCTACTCCTGAAGGAAGTGAAAAATAATATTTAACTAAGCTAAGCTAGGAGGAAAAGGGTATGAGAATCTAATCTAGCCTAAGTGTGACGAGCAACTGATTCCTTGATCAACTGTACACATCATGGACTTTGCGCACGACTACCACTGGGACTACCAAGCGTAGATCCTAGGTACGCCACTGGGATTACCAAATGTAGATCCCAAATATGCCACTGGGTTACCAAGCATAGATCCTAGCTACACCATTGGGCTACCAAGTAGTCACACTTAAATGCTCGTAATCAAGTCGTACTCGTTCTGCGTTCTAGGAGTTTAAGGGTGAGAGAGAGAAAATAGTAAATAACATTCAATAAATAACAAACAAATAAATAACAAAGTGAATGCTGCAATGATGAAGTAATCTCAATCTTTATTTCCGGTCACGTGCATGTCCAAGTACGGCACACTCGAATAAAGACACTGTACAATTACATTCACCACACTGCGGGCAGACACGGGAAAAGAATCTAACTCTAGAGGGATCAAACTGCCAGAGCTTCGCTACTCTAAAACTGGGATCCCTCAACAAGGGAATGCCACCTCTTATTTATAGACATTGTGGTGGACTACGATATCGCGTATGCGATATCGTAGGGAAGACGGGATATCGCGGGGGATGCGATATCGCGTACGCGATATCGCGGCCTATGCGAATCGCGTCTCATCATACTCCCATGACTAAATAAAAACTTGTTCTTAAGTTACAAGGAGAACAAGCTTCAGTGATTACATAATGGATAGGTATGGAATTATTAACTGGAAAAAGAAATGGACTAATGCCGCAGTGTGGGAAGCCACAACACGGAGAAAAAATACTACAACTACAAAAATGTGGAACTCATGTAGTTCCTGGTGGTGGTGGCTCCTCCATGGGTGCTTTCCCTTTGTTACTTGCTCTAAGCTTGGAAGGTTGACAATGTTGAAGAATGGCCTGGAGCTTCTCCTCTTCGGTCCAAGGATCTTGTGCCGTCCATGCTAATGTTCTAATGTTTGATGGAGTTAGCACCTCCCACAGACAGGATAGTTGTGGGAACATCTGATTAGCTTTGACGTACCATGTTGCGAACACCCGTCATTCCTCTTCGTAGGCTCTAGCTTTGTCTTTGTATTTGTGAAGCTCTATTAGCCATCAAGCCAAGTTGGTTGCCATATCTTTTTATCCCTGGTAGCTTTCTTTTACCACCGCAAGTTCAGAATTTGCGACATCTAGTTTCTCAGCCAACTTCTTTCACTCTGCAAATTCTACTTCGTATTTGATATGGGTGGAAGCTACCTACTGCTCGAGCTCTGACATTGGGCGTCTTGCTATTAACATGGCTAGGTTGGCATATCTGAGATTTTCCAACTCCATGTACTCTGTCAAGTCTTGGATCTGCAGGTCCCGATTCTTAATTTCCGCTTGGTGGGCGAAGGTGTAAGTGTCCAATATGGCCCTCCAATTAGTGTGCTGAGCACTGATGTTATTGATTTAGGCCTTGGCCATATGGATCTCCTTCTCTAGGATTTGTTTGTACATCCCCACATGATGATGGAAGTGCTCCTTCAGCTTCTCGTGTCATTTAGCCTCATTTTGCCACGCACTTATCTCGATGGCTGATTTCTGGCGAATAGCGTGTACCTCCTCCATTGAGAGGGTTCAATTTTCTCTGGCTAAACAGCTTACATCTCGGTTGACCCGAATGAATTGTTCTCGTAATTGATGAAAGTGTTAATCGAGAACATTCTTTTGTTTCTCCACAGATGTCAACCGAAGGTTATCAGCAACCAACTGCTTGTTCTCTTCTTCTAAGGCCCTGAGTGCCTTAAGATGTGCATGAGTTTGCGCTTGAGTTGTGGAGACATCCTAAGTGGCCGTCTCCTTTTCTCCTACCACCTTCTTATTTTCTACAATTAACTTTGTTAATTGCTCGGTTCTAAAGCTATCTAGCTATTCTGCGGGAACAAATTGCAAAGGATCTCGCTATGCTGCTTGTAAGGCTACGAGCTGCTCTTGTAATTTTTGGACTTCAGCTTCAGCATGCTCTGCCCTTACCTCGGATATGACTGACTTCCCCTTTGTGGAAACAAGGTCTAATTGAATTACTGTTACATCCTGGGGGATGTCAAACAAAGATGTCAAAACTTGTCCTATTTGAAGCAATCTGTCTAGTGCATCCTCATGTTCCACAGGAGTCATTGAGGTTCTGGTAAGAGTTTGAGCATCCCATGCTCCTGAAAGATCTACTGGTGGCAAAACAGGTACATTGAAAGATTCTTTAATGTGGTCAGCTTTAGCAGCTCCCGCAGCATCCTAGTGTTGTATGACCACGACAGTGGCCCCTTCACCAGTCTCTAACTACACTTGAAAAGATGCTGCATTTCCTGAGATTTTTTGTGACCATCTACTTTCCCCTCCTCCTGTTTGAATGGATAACTCACCCCTTGTGTGATATAATGAAATAGTAGGTTGGTCAGCATCATTGATGACATGGAAGAGATTTGCGTCATCACGACTTCCCCAACTAATCGTCTTGGCGATGGCCCTAAGATGGCTCATCGACAGTTTGTAGTCTTGCGGTGGCAGTGGCTGATCCTGGTCTATGCTAGGTCTTGCTTCTTGTTGTTGGCTGGGACCTGTGGCTAGAGGTTGACTGGGTCCTGCAAGTTGAGTTGCAGGTGATTCAATCATCTGTTCTTCTTCATCATCTGGTCCTAGCTCTTCGCCAATGCTCTTTCTTGGAGCTGGCACCTTTAATAATTCAGCATAAGAAGCATTCTAGACCTTTCGGAGGACATCATTTGTGTATCCCCGAATACCAACCTGTTGACACAGTTTTCTGATAAGGTAGGGAAAAGGCAGTGCCATCTTCCTTGACTTCCATTCTTTGAATCGCCTTAGGATCTCTATCAAATATAGATGGGGAAGGTTGGCATTAACCTTTCCCATCAACACTGCACATACCCTTGCCGCATACGTTGATATTCTTTTCAAACCTTTTGTGGGGAAGAGGTGATAGGTTCCAATTTTAAAATAAACCTGCTCTTCCATCGTCAGCTCACCAAAAGCTTTATCTCTGCCATAAGCCTTATCTAACCAATATTTTTGCACATCAGGGTCTGATCAGGTAGATAACCGAGCAACATGGGGGCCTAAATTTGGAAGGTTTAACACTTCCAAAATTGCCTATGTAGAAAAGCCAACTGTCACACCACAAATGTTAACCGTGGTGCCTTGCTCCTTATTGTGCCAGAACAGGTATGTTTCACCTAAGTACCAGGCACCGCACTCAGAGAGGACAGGCCATAAGGGAGACCCTTTAAGGTGATCCCTAACAGCCTCAGGAGCGAACTCTGCAAAAGATTTGAAGTTAAGCTCCATGATCACCGCAGCAATTGTGGACTTCGTATGGATAGCCTGAACACATTCCGGGGGCAACGTGAGTTGTTGTCCCAGTTTAGGCGTAGCAGCAACTCCTCTTTCTGCTTGTTCGAATCATCCTGTAGGAGGTTCTTCTTGATGGATGCTAAATGATTGCACCTCCTGTTCTGCATGTTGTCCGGCAAGGACTCGTCTTCCACCTCATCGAGGTTGTTTCGCTTCAGCTTGAGAAGGACCCTCTCGCTGAGCATGTTTCAGGGCCATCTGCAATCACACGGGCCAAACGTTAGTAAGGCTATTTTCAAAGTTAAGTTATACCTTACTACATTCCTTGAATTAAAGATCTTATGTTATCATGTGATTGTGCCCAAAAATTATAATAATGGGCCCTATGACTTAGGTGGATTTCATTTTAATCTCCCTGTATACTTAAGGTCATATGATTTTTGGCACAAGTTTTCTAAGTGTTAGTATTAATTACCCTAATTGATGTCCTTTGGGCGATGACAAATTTCAAAAAAGTTAGGAACTTTTCGGTAAGTGTCCCTCCTCCATGACTAAATTGAACGCTCCGGGTTCAAATGGAACTAAAATCGGAGAACTAGTGCACGAAATATAAGTGAAAAAGCAAGGGTCACGCAATCGCAAGTCATAGAGAAAAATTTCAAAAATTCCCCCCCTTCCCCGTGTAAATGACAAAATGATGCTAAGTGTTGCGGCGGGGGTCCCTATTTATAGCTAAATAGGACGCAATATCGTGTACGGTACATCGCGTACGCGATATCACGTGGGACGTGATATCGCGTACATGATATCTTGTTCCCAGTGATGTGGGACACCTGCAAAATACCAAATTTTTTTATGATTTTCTTGAAATTATAGGTGTAAAACGAGGACATGGACAAGGATTAATATATTCAGGGGTAATTACATTGATTTGAGAGGCACTCTGAATGATAATGAGGTGAATGTTTGCAATTAAAAATTTGGCAGTTATGAAGAAAAGGGAATGTAATGATACATTGGAACGTTAAAATTTGGAGGGATAATAATAGGGAAAGAAAATTATGAAAATTAAGCTGAGGGTAAGAAATTGTGTGTTCTAGCTAGAGAATTAATGAAGATTACAACAAAATTACACAAGTGGATCCTCCCCAAAGTAGGTTTCAACCTATTATGCCCTTGTGTAATCACACTTAAAGTGTCTGTGGGCACTAGAAGGGTTAAATGTAATTTGCACTAACTCCACAAAACACACACATGTAAATATCACCGGAATGAGATGAAAATTCTATGCTACATGGGTCATGAGCTACAATTACACGAACAGTGAGATGAGACGAAATGTAGAAAAGGATCGTAGAGATTGGGACATGAGGTGACTGACCTAAGGCACAATGAATCCTACATTAAAAGCATGATTAACGTGTCATTAACCCATCATTCCAAGATCAGGACCAAGTCCATCCGTCTAAACAGTGACATCGCATTGTTTCATCCCATGGTGAAAAACTATAAAAGTACCATAGCAACAAGGCGTACGATCACTTGGCGTTTAGTACAAGGGAGGAGTGATTTTTGTTTTATGGCACTTCTTTTTCTTTTCTGNATAACACCCACAAATGACACCAAAGAGAATCCACAAGTCCCCTTGATGTCACACCCTAATCATTCCCTCTTGGTTCATCCTTCTTCATTTTGGGTACAATGAACACAAAATTAATTTTAAGTTTTAGAAATTTCAAGAATATCACTGTACCCTTGAACAAAACCTCTTTATTTATAGAGTGGATGAGTGGATGTAGTGGGCTCACTGTTTCAAATAATTGATCACTCATGACTTAATAACACAGAACACATCTCAACCAACAATCCACATGAGTGTTTTATTTGTAGATGAGATTACTCACACAAACATGAAAATACAAACACACAAAAAGATAAAACAAAAAGTTGAAGAATTAAAGAAAATGAAATTTTTTTTATTAATCCTGCTTGTCATTGAAATGGGGGATATCCCCCATAACTAAACAGTTGAGTATGGCAAGGATTAATAAATGGAAAATGAGGATCCTTGCATATTGAAAATATTGAAGCTGGTCGATACTGATCACCTTGGATTTCACACACTTTATAATAAACACAGTGGGACACTTCATACGATGTAGTTCTCGGATAACGAGTTGAACCACTATGATGTTTAGGACCGTTAGATGGTATGCAAGGATTGGACTGATGCCTCCCATGGTTGTGTTCATTAGGCCTTGTGGTTGTTGGAGTGTAAGTTGGTGGCCCTGATGAAGTTACATGAGGCATTGGATTCAAAGGTAAGTGTGCACCACATTGTTGGACTTGTGCTAGGTTGGAAGGTGCAGTGGCATCAGAATTATGTTGTCCCTTCCTACGACAGTGTTTAAAGAAAGGACACCTTTGATGTTGAGGAGGCTTTTCATTGCTGTTAGTAGCAGTAGCACAAGTGTTGTTCGTGGGTTGCGGTGGTACAAACACCTTAGGAACAATTGGTGGCATTGTGGAAGGAGGGAAAGGATAAGAATGTTGAAAGTTAGGAGGGATGTAAGGTGCACAAGGTGGTGGTTGTGTTGGAGGTATGGGTTGATAGTATTGTGGAGAATGGTATTGTGGTGAGATAGAGTATGTTGGCCCAGTTGAAGAAATAGGGTGTTGAACATGATAAGAATTTGGATTTGGAAAATATGGAGGGTGCCTCCAGTCTAAGGGTGGATTCCCCCAAAACTGGGATTGTTGCCACTGTGATCGAACATAGTATCTCTGTACGAACTTTGGATGTAACGTGTTTCCCCAATGCTCATGTAGATGTAACAAGATTGGGCATTGGCCTTTGGGGTGATCATACAGGCATATGTTGCATTCATACGTAGAATTGACAGTTGAGCGCTTATTCCCTTCATTCTTTTTCTCCGAATGTCTATTGTTTTGTCTTGCTTCTTGGGTTGTCAAAACTTTATCTCCAATGGTGTTGATATATTCTCCACACTTTTGATTCATCCATTCCAACATTTTATTGATCTTTGCCTTGGCTTCTTCTAACGATTGTTGTATTGGCAAAGATGATGTTTCCACCTTGAGAATTGTTGATTTCTCCTTGTTATGATCATGGACCTTTGTTGAGTTAAAATTTTGGTCCTGTTGATGTTTTTCAACACTCTCCCATGTAGCAAATTCTCCTTCTTATTTTGCTACTCGCTTAATAAGCTCTTGGATTTGATGGGTTCATAGGCCATATAGTTGACCTTGGGCATACGTTCCTAAGGTCTCTCTTGTTTCATTAAGTAGCCCATCGATGATATGGTACATTAGCCTTTCCTTGGAAAACCCATGGCCTACACAGTTGTTTAATAGTGCATAATATCTTTCTAAGGCCATGTTCAAGGGTTCATGTTTCGCTTGTTTTCATCCTTGGATTTGTTTCCTCAAGGTTGACACTCTTGCGTAGGTTTGATATTTTTCATTAAAGACCTCTACCATTGTTGACCAACGTCGTATTGAATTTGGTTTTAACAATCTATACCATACTTTAGCTTGGTCAACGAGTGTCATAGGAAAGAGCTTAAGTTTTTTCCAACTGTTATCAACGTTATTCCATGTGCAGGCATCATAGAAGGCTAATAAATGTTGATGTGGATCTAAGTCATAGCCTCCTGAAAATTTGGGAAAGTTGTTTAAATTGAGCCTGTGTAGATGACTCTCTTTATAATGCCTACGTGAGATTCGAATAGCCTCTTGTATTTGTATTAATCTTGTAGTGGCCAGTGGGGGTTCATCGTCATTGGGTAATTAGGCTTTCGTATATTATGATGACGTTGTTTTTGTTCATTCTTATAAGAAACTCCCACTTCAGGTTGTATACTCCAATCNTGATCCGGTTGAACTCCGTAGATGAACTAGTTGTGGTATCTAGATAGTTAGCCTTAGGTTGTAGTTCGCTATCTTCCCACCTAGACTAGTATTGCATTTGTCACATATGGTTTAGTCCAGATGAGGTGTATGATGTGTTCCTAATTCTAACGCTACTCCTGAAGGTAGTGGAAAATAATATTTAACTAAGCTAAGTTAGGAGGAAAAGGGTAAGAGAATCTAATCTAGCCTAAGTGCAACGAGCAACTGATTCCTTGATCAACTGGACACATCTTGGACTTTGCACATGAATACCACTGGGACTACCAAGCATAGATCCTAGGTACGCCACTGGGATTACCAAGTGTAGATCCCAAATATGCCACTGGGTTACCAAGCGTAGATCCTAGCTACACCACTGGGCTACCAAGCAGTCACACTTAAATGCTCGTAATCAAGTCATACTCGTTCCGCGTTCTAGGAGTTTAAGGGTGAGAGAGAGAAAAAAGTAAATAACATTCAATAAATAACAAAAAATAAATAACAAAGTGAATGTTGCATTGATGAAGTAATCTCGATCTTTATTGTCGGTCATGTGCATGTCCAAGTACGGCACACTCGAATAAAGACACCATAAAATTACATTCACCACACTGTAGGCAGACACGGGAAAAGAATCTAACTCTGGAGGGATCAAACTGCCAGAGCTTCACTACTCTAAAACTGGGATCCCTCAACAAGGGAATGCTGCCTCTTATTTATAGACATTGTGGCGGACTACGATATTGTGTACGCGATATTGTAGGGAAGATGCGATATTGCGTACACGATATTGCGGCCTATGCGAATCGTGTCTCATCAATTGTAATTCCTCATGGGAACAGACATAATGCTCACAATTTTTCACATGTATCACAACCTCTTATGGGATAGGTATAACACCATACATAAAAAATAATAAATGACTTAGTCACAACCTTGATGGCCCAACACCATGCCATATAGTTGTGATCTCCTTAAATAAGGACAAATCATTATAGCTTAATGGAACAGAAATGGAATGCATGTTTTTAATGTTTTAATAATTAAGACATCAACAAGTACATAACAAAGGAAAAACTATGAGCTTTATTCACTATATAAACATTTGACTCTACATTAACCAAATGGTTTCAAACTACGTAAGCAAGGTAGTGCTTTGATAGGGTCTAGTTGCACTTGTAAAAGTAACACACATATAAAATAGAAAAGAAATCAACTTACCCAAGGAAGGAAGATATTTTCATACAAACTAGACCCCAAAAGCCCCAATAAAATGTCAAATCTATGAATTACATGTGTGAGAGCTTATCTTAGGTACTTATTATGTTTGTGAGATAACAGTAGAGGTTTGCTAGCACTGAAGTGTTAATAGAGATTTGTCAATGTAGCCAAGGTAAACTCAGGTTATAATGTAGGCAAAGTGAATTGAACTAAGCCTAGTAAGAATTGCGTCAATGTCATTACACTAATGCAGGGGGTACACTAATGTAGGATAGTCAACACACATCCCAAAACTAGACTTCTAGCCACTAGTTCTAGATGAAAGTTAGAACACTTGGGAACATGTTGAAAGAGCCTCAAGATACCAAAATGAAACTAAAAACATCCTACAAAATCTAGAACATGCACATAACCTAGAAGTGTAATACAAGAGGAAAGGATATGAACCTAAGAGCTATAAACCTTAACCCCACACACTTGAACTATAAACATAGGGTGCATGAAATATTGCTTAATTTTATGGCTTACAATGGACTTACAAAATGCCACTAGATGACTCATCATTCCTTTATAGTTGAGTTAAGCTCATCCCATAGATTTAACACCTAAGACATAAAATAGGGACTAGAATATGTAGAGAAATTATAGTTATACAAAATATAGAACATGACTATATTACAACATAGTCCATCTTATTGAGAAGTGCTAGGAGGTGGTGGCTAAGAATAGAATTTCTCTAACATGCCTTCTTGGTAGAGGAAGAAGTTGAAAGTTCTAGTTGAAAACATGTGGAATCTCTACAATTGCATTTCAAGGTCTATCACCCTAGCTTAGAGCTACTATTTTTTCTCATGCATAAATCCTTGCTCTCGTAGTAGTTCTTATCTCTGTTCCTTTGCATTTTCTTGGAACTGCTCATGATTCCTCCTTGTCAAAGAGAGCTCAAGTTCAACAACCTCAAAATCAACCACCACTTAATGAAGTATTTCTTCCAACTCATCATGTAGTCTAATTGCAAAAGTTTAAAACACATGTAAATATCTTGACTACTTCATTTACACATGTTCTTCTACCTCGTTGAGTCTCCTCTCAAGAATTGTGATTATAGCTTCATGAAGAAAAATGTACATGTTTTTTAAGAGGTTAATTTTTTTGTATGATTGATTCACTTGCAATAATCTATTAGAGTTTGACATGCAAGGTATTAAAATTTTCCTTCATCTTAAATATTTCTCCCATTACACATTCATTTATCGAAGCTATGAGTTTATGCAATCTATGCACATTGACATCCTAGGTTATCTACTTGATTGGATGGATTTTTCTAAGCTCATTAGCTTTTCTAGATGTCTTTCTTGCCAACTTCTACTGCAAGTTCCAATTCTTCTTTTCTGTACAAAGGTACTTATCCCAAAATTGGGCCATGATCTAACTCTTATCCTTAAGTATTCCTACCTACTAGGAAAGGGAAAGTACCTATTTTTCTTTGTCCTTTTCTCCCATTTTTGGAACTAATGCTTTAACATCCAAATTTTCCTCTTTAAACCATCTTTTCTAAATAGAGGTTCTTCCTCCATGTATTGTACCTTAAATAATTCTAATTGTAGGCACTCAATCTACACCTTAGGTATGACTATGAAAGGTACGAGAACTAACAGTGTGAGAGTTTTTAATTACTCTTGCAACTGCCATATCTTTGCCTAGCTCCTACACAACTCCCTTAGATAGAAGGTTCTACCAACATGAGTAATTTTTAATTTTACCTATACTTTGACAAGTTTTATTTTCATCATGTTATTAATGTTTCTTAGTAGAATCTTAGTGCCTAAATTAACTTTCTAATCCTCTTCTATCTAGTGGCTATTTCTATATTAATCAATGGATACCTGAAGGACTTCTATCACATGTTGGACATCGTGCATGTTATACCTTAACCTATGCAATGAGGAAACACTCCTTGATGGAACATGAGTGTGAGAATGAATAGGGGCATCATGATGGATCATGGGTGGATCGATCTTTAATGGAGGAGGAAATACAAAGAGGTCCTCTCTTATAGCTTCTCCATCTATAATAATTTTATCATGTTTAGAAAACTGCTATCAAGATCCTCTATGCTTTCTTAATATGAATTGTAACAACTTAGCCCTCACCTATAATGTGCATTATAGGCCAAAAATCAACATTACAAAGAGGTTCCTAGCTTTTCTTAATGTTGAAACTAGGTGTTTAAGAGATTTATTTCCTAGGCCATCACACCTACATATGTTACAAGGCTTGAGGTATAGAGGATGCTCTTGTTGGGTGAATGCAGAGTTGGTTTGATAGTTGGATGCATAATGTTTCTATGAAAGGTATCTTATCTTCCAAATCAGCCACTACCTTGATGACCTTAGGATGTTATCTTGAGGCCACCACTATGAAATTCTCCTATTCCACCATTCCTATAAAGGTAGGATGCATTCCCACATGGTTGAGTATGCTTACTAGTTCATAGAGTTTTTTTATTAATCCTAGAAAGACATAAATATCCCTCTTGTTACAAGCCACATATTCAACGTTTTGAATCAAGAACTTGTAGAAAAAATAATGGATGTTAATGGAACACTTCCATCTCATTATCATCATAATTTCAATCCATTGAGTAGAGATACCCTATGGTCTTTTGACGAGCAAGAAATTTTATGTGATGATCTTGTACATGAAATTCTAGACCAAAGAAAGTTGAACATCTTTACATTCATCTTGTCCACGTCAAAGACCTCAGGAAGGATCTTCATCCTAAGCTTGGGCTTATTCTTCTAGGTTCATAGTTGTTAATTATTAGCTATCTCATTAGGGAATCCTGTTAGTTTGCAATCATCCATGTTGAAATGGGCACAAAACCTTCACCCAAAAATGACATGGCACTGTTAGCTACAAGATTGAGATAGAACTCCTCTACCTCATATTAGTACCAAATAAAGAATTAGATGACACATTCATAGAAATATTTTTGCTATAGTAACTTCTTAAGCTCAAGTTAATTATGATTAGAAAATTGATGATATTTTTTTTCATGGATTGGTTATTACCATACATCATTCACATCCACATACTCTTGAACATCACTAGTTTCTAAATCATTGCCTATCAACTCCTCTATAACTTGTTAGATAGTTTTTGGCTAAGCTCGACCTGGTGATCAAGAACATAATGATCTACCTCCTAATCTGCTTTTGGATGAAGGTGTTTCTAGAACTTATTCATGATCTAGTGATCTAGGTTGTTCTTTCTCCTTCTCCTGAAGAATTAGTGATTTATGCATTTGTACATAGATAAAGGATTAAGATTTTTCAACCTTCTCCCTTCTTAATGTAGAGAGTTTGGACTATAATCATCCTAACATGGTGAGCTTTGGAAGATGATAAAAATCAGGTGATTTTCCTAGGCATTATACTATCATTGTAAAAAATATGCATGGAAAAAATAATAAACATAACCCTTGGGAATATTAGAGAAACATCCTGACAACTATAAAATACTACTAGGAATGAGTATGTAAAGAGAAAGGTAGAAATATTTAAATAACTACCATGTTTATTAGATATGTACTCAAATTAATGCCTCTTCCCCATGGCTAAGTTACAAGATACCAAGCTTAAACCATGCTAATAACACCAAGGACAAGAAGGACTAAGAAGAAATGTGTTTAAAAAAAATCACAAAATCCAACATCATGGAAAAAATCCAATAGATTTTTACTTGTTTGTGGCATCAAAGATAAGGAAAATAAAGAATGGAAAGAGAAAATGCATGAGATATGAATTGGAGGGCATTCCTACTTAGAGTGGTTTACTAAAGTGGGAAGGGTATGCTATTGTAGGGGAGCTAACTATCCTACATTAACATAGGAGATTCACATACTTCAATATAAGAAAATTTATAATTTTCAACTTCTTATATATTCAACTTATCTCCAATGGTCTTTAGGGTCACAAATAAAGATAAACATATGTTTGAAATGTCAAGGTTTAATCAAACAAGGCATAATAAGAACAAGACAATTGAAACATTATAATCTTACCTTCTGCAATATCCATGATTATGGAAATCAAATTGTATGACTAATTTCATGAATCAAGATCTAGGAAAGAGGGGGTTAAAGGAATGAAAAATGATTAGAGAACCAAAATAATTAAATACAAGCATAAGTGAGTGATGAGTCATGTCGAGGGTTATGTCAATGAGGCCTTGTTGACGCGATTGCGTTGATGTGGGATTTGATGCATTAATGTGGCCCCATTGACGCAATGTTTATTTTTGCTTATCAATAACTGCTCACCAGCCACACTTATGGTAATAAGTCTCATAGTTGTCGTGGAGCTCTTGTAGTTTTTTTGTTTGAAAGTTAGAATATTTTTCTAAGTGCTCGTAGTAGAAGTCAAAGAGTGTATAGATCTTTATTTGAGCACTGTTATACCTACGCACGGTAGTGTGTGTGGCAATAAAGACAAGGTTTATGATAAACCTTGTAGCACTTTGAAATAGATTAATTATTCCCTTTATGAATTTAATATTTTAAGTAATTTCCTATAATGTTTTAAGTAATTAAGTAATTAATTAAGCTAAATTAAGCTAGATTAAAATAAATTAAATAGTAATTAATTAAGCACATAATTACGACCACTTTGAGCATATGCTTGGCACTTGGTAATCCTAGTAACACATAACAACATTTGGTAACCCAATAGCATTAAACGTGTTCAGGATGTGCATGACAAGTGGAAACAAATGCTCATGATAGGATTAGTTAAATATTAACTAGTTAGATTAAATTAGCAATTAAATATGTTTAATCCTTTATTCTTTATTCTTAGGTGACTTAGAACATAAAACATAAAAATGAAAAAAATCATATGCCTTAGTTGCACTTAACCATACCTTTGCATTTCACAAGTGTAATTGGAAAGAAAATGATTGTAATGGTTAGTTTTACTTCCTAGAGACTAGTGTACTTAGAATGCTATAAGTCCATGAAATTCATCTAGATCATGCATGAACACTTAGTAATTGGATAGTTGAACATAGGATCTACTCGCTACTCATCATTGGAACCATTACTAGGGACTTGTAGTTTGATATGTGCACTATCTAGGACTTAGTAAATATTATTTGAGATCATTGGAATGAACCTTAAAGTCATAATCATTTGAAAAATAAAAATTATAATTATAATTATAGGACACTGAATTTTTCTTTTAATCCAAATTGTCTTTTTTCCATAAGCATGATAAATCTAAACCGCTAGTGCCCTGAGAATTCAAAGTGGTATGCACTAATCTAGATGAGTTTTTACTTGATTTCACCTTCATCCTACATCAGGATGAACAACTATGGTGGAGAGATATGGAGGGCAACGTTGTGTTACCTCTTGACTGATCTGTTCTTGGGATGCTACTCCAAACTGTTAAAAGGTTGGGCATCCAGGATCTTCATGATGAATATGTTGTGTAGGACCATGACTATTGGGATTATCATCCCATTGAACCACAACACAAAAGAGATTAACACTAGAGGAAGCATCATGAAGCTACGAAGGGGAGACAGTTCACTAACCTCTTGTTCCTACTAAATCAAAATGATAAAGAGGACCCTCCCTCAAGGGGTTCTCAACATGAAGATTCTCCTTTCCTTCACTCTGGTAAAGGGGGTTTGAACCTAAACTTAGAGTTCACTATCAATAATCCAAGTTTAGGTAGAAGTGGGAGTCAAGGTAGGGGCTTTGGCAAGCGTTGTAAGGATGATAAATTGGATGATTGTGGTTGTGACAAGTGGAGAGGAGGTGGTAGATGCTGTGGTGGTGATAGTCCTTCTTCCTATTTACCATTTTAATCTACATCTTCTTTTTCCTCCTTTGAATCTGATTGACATCGTAGAGGATGAAACCATGATGGAGGTGAATGGCGGAACAATGATCATAGAATCCACCATGAATGAAGGAGTAGTAGAGGACATTAGAGGTGTCATTAAGATTATGATGATGATGAGCCTTTGCTAGCAACTCGAAGTATGCTAAACATTAGTTATAATTCCAACCAGGCATGTGAAAGATAGTAGAATCAAGAGCTTGGATATGAACAATATTTTCAAATTTGAGGGGGGATATAACTTGGATTTGTAGACCCATCTCCAAGCCTTTCATAATGCTTGTGCCTTGTAGAATATCAAAAATGACTTGCAGAAACTCAAGTTGTTTCCCAGGATGCTCATAAAAGAAGTAGAAATTTGGCACTGCTTCTTGGAGTCAGAATCAATTTGCAAATGGAGTATGATACTTGAGCTGTTCAATGAAAAATATCAAACGTACTTTAGAGTGTCCAATTTGAGAAAGAAAATCCAAGGTTAGTGATAAGAAATACATAAATCCTTGGATGTAGCCATGGGTAGGTATTATTCCCTTTTACATAGACGTATTGGCTATGGTTATTCTTAATAGGAGTAGCTTTGCCATGTCATAGATGGGCTTCAATCAGGAACAAGAAAAACTCTTAGGATCTATGCCTAAGGAAGACTATCAAAACTAAGAGTCCATCAGATTCAAAGGTTGATTGAATAGGTTGCAAAAGAATAAGGTGAGTTAAGAAAATAGGAAAGTACTGAGAAGTATAACTGGAATCCTTCCATTAGAAAAAGGGAGGTCCAATTTTATGATAGTAAGGATGAGACACCACTTGATAAAGTGGTGTAGTTAAAAACCTTACCAATTCAAAAATTTGTGTCTAAAATTTCAACTAACTTAAACAAAATGTGGAAATATTTGAATGAAAAATTTCAAACTCCTTTAAAAATTATAAAAGAATCTAATGAACAAGGTAGTGATCATGACTGTAGTAGAAGAAGGGAAGCTAAACATGCCTACCAAAGGGATAAGGGCAAAGCTATTGTAGTAGAAGAAGTTGTGGAGTTAGAATCAGATGATGATAGTGGATCTAACATTTGCCAATATGAACATCGCAAGGGATGTTGCCCTATTGTGTCACACTTATAGGAATCTAGGGTGTATGCTTTGAATCCTAGACTAGAATTAAGGCAAGCACCTAGAAGGTTGCCTTATCCTCAATGAAATCCAAGGCATTTCCACCAGTAACAACAAGCTTATTATCCAAGTGGATCTTCACCATAATAGTATGAGTAGTACCATCAGTGGAAGCATCCATAGTCTTGGGGGATACCACCATCAAGGCAGTAGTACCTTTATAGACAACCTGATCCATATGGATACTATGCTTAGCGACCCATGTCTCCTTGTGATTCTTCTAGTCATGCTTCCTTTCAGCATTACTACTACCCTTCAGAGTACTATAGAACTCATTCTTCATCTCCTAGAGGGGAATCCCCATATCCTTATCATCCTCGTCATCCTTTAGCACATGTCCCTCCATCCTTCACTTACTTACAGCTTGCTCCATCCATGCAGGGTGAAATTCTTGCATAGCTGTAGCAATGTAACACTACTAAGTCTGTTAACTTACAACTGGTTCCTTAGTCAAGTGGTTTAAAAACTAGATTCTATAAAAGACCATACTTTCAAACCAATAGCCCTACAAAGTCCTCATCGACTCATGTAGCTATTCACTGTGTGTCTCCTTCATCCTCTATATCCATTTCTTTCGAGATACCTTCAAACCAAATGCCTCCAAAGATCTACATAGTCATGTTAATCCATGCTGTATTGATTAAATCAAGGTTGGCAACCTTTCCAAAAAATGGGCTAATCTTAGCAATCCTCTCATCTATTTGTAGATTGATAGAAATTAGCCATGCAAGGCTCTTCTTAATTCAAGTTTTAGTGTTAACCTAATTTTAATGTACCAAGCCTAAAACTTATCTCCTCTCAATAAGAGCAACATCCATTTAGAATTGATAGATCACTATCTGTGGGTGGTCATATCCTACTAATTTTCTAGTAATCAAGGTTGACAATTATAAGGGGGACTTCCCAATCATTATGGGAAGGGCTTGGTTGAGCACTATTGATGCATAAATGGACATTAGAGATATTTCCCTAGGGATTTTCAAGGAAAATGCATTTAGAAAGGTCGAGAAGAAGAGAGTTCCATGCATCATGTATAGTAATACTAGGTGCAACTATGTGTAGAAACTTTGGTCTATTAAAAGCACACCAATCACAGCATGTAGATAGTGTGCAGATGAATCTAAAATCCAAAAGTGCCTATACACAACAACCACAAAATAGGAGGGTACCGAGTGACTGATAACTAATTCTGAAAGTAGCATACTTTGCATGGAACATATTGAGATCCTAACTTGTGCTTATGTTGAAGGCATGGATGAACTAGGGCAAGTTCATCACCAAGTCTCTAATCATGAACCTGATGATACCAATTGGGGAGAATTGGAAATCCCTAACAATTTTAAATAGAAGTCCTTAGAGTTGAAAACTCTACCTACTGGCATGAAATATGCATTTCTAAAAAATGACAAGATGGTAATGTTCAATGCCAACTTGCTCATGAGTAGAAAAGGATGCTATTCAAAGTGGTTAAGAAATGGCCAATAGCCTTTGTTTGGTCATACCTTGAACTCATAGGGATTGATCTTGGAATATTTCAGCATCACATCTATATTGATTTGACCATGAAGCCAAAGAGGCAACCATAGCGGTGGTTGAAATCTAAATTGAAGTAGATTTTCTAAGAGGAAATTGAATAACTTGTCAACGCAAGGTTCATCTATCTAATTGTGGATAGTAAGAGGGTTAGGCCACTTGTAATTATGCCAAATAAAGGTGGAAAGTGGTGGGTCTGTATTGGTTTTAGGTTGTTGAAGATGAAGACATTCAAAGATCATTTCCCATTTCCATTTGTGGACTAGGTGTCAGACATTATTTCTGGGCATTTCTATTATAACTTTCTAGATAATTATGGTGGCTATAACCAAATTTAGATCATGTCTGAGGATTAGGTCAAAACAACACACACAAGTCCCTAGGAGACTTTTACATATTGTAAGATGTCCTTGGTCTATGCAATGCCCCTGTAGCTTTCCAATGCTTGGTATTGAGCATTTTTTAGTAGTAGATTAGTAGTAGGGTGGAAGTATTCATGGATGACTTCTCTACCTATAGTGCTACATTTGAGCAAGCCCTAGAATGCCTTGAGCTAGTGCTTAAAAGATGCATGGAGATCAATCTTTGGCTCAATTGGTAGAAAAGTTATCTGATGACCCCAGAAGGCATTGTGCTTAGGCATAGAATTTCTCAAGAAGGGATCGAGGTGGACCCTAAAAATATTAGGATCATCTAAGGAATAACCCACCAACCAAAAACTATTAAAGATGTTGGGTCATTTCTTGGACACGCTAGCTACTATGAACAATTCATAGAGAATTTTTTTGAGATTGCTAAATTGTTGGTCGAGCTCACAAAAAAAGATGCTCTATTCATATGAACCAAGGAATGTGAAAATGCATTCCAATAGCTTAGGGAGAAGCTTGTAGAAACTCCAATTCTACAAGCACCAAACTAGTCTAGACTATTTCACATCATGATGGATGCATCAAACTATGCCTTGGGAGCCATGTTTATATAGTTGGATGATCAAAACCATCTTTACTACATCCACTGTGCAAGCGAAAGAATTGTGGGTACACAAATCAACTACACTACAATAGAAAAAGTGTTGATGTGGTGGTGTATGCCTTGGAAAAATTTAGGCACTATGTGTGTGAGTACAAGGTGTTTGTGCACATGGACCATAGTGCCATTCACTTTCTCATGAACAAGTTGATGGTGAGCCCCCATGTCATATGGTGGCTAGTGATCTTATAGGAGTTAGATCTAATGATGGTAGATTGAAAGGGCATCAAGAATGTGGTTGTTGACTACTTGTCTCAATTATGATGGGACAATAAAGAGGAGGAAAGTCCACTTTTTAATCAATTTCCTGATGAACTTCTCTTTGCCAATGCAATAAATAAATAAGTACCCATTGAAACAAAATGGTACAATGACATCCTTACTTATCTTCTCACTCAGGAGATGCCATAAGACCTGGACTTTTATAAGAAATAATAGTTTCTTCATCAAGCCAAATGCTTCATGGAGATTAATGGTCACCTTTACAAGGTGTAAGTCATGGCCTAGTTCATTGGTGTGTTCTTGATGCTGCTTAACTATGTGTTCTTCAAGATGCTCATGAGGGTCCTTGTGGGGGCACTATACAGGGAGATGCATGATCATTAAAATCTTGATGGCAAGGTATTACTAGCTAATAATCTTCAGGGATGCTTAGCAATTCATCTACTCTTGTGAATGCTGTCAACAAGATGGTGGGATGAATGCTTGAATGGAGGGGCCTCAATAGTGGATCCAAACACTAGAACCCTTCAACATTTAGGGCATGGACTTCACGGGTTCCATCATGCCCATGTCAAATGGAAAGGCATACATAATAGTCATGGTTGACTATTATACTAAATGGGCAAAAGCAACAACCATCATCGATTGTACATCTTTCACTACTACATGATTTGCGTAATAGAATGTTGTAAATAGGTTTTGAGTGCCACATGCACTAATTTCTAACAATAATACTCATTTTATAGGTTCTATTTTTCGCAAGCTCATGCAATGCTTAGGGGTTGAACATAAACTAACAACACCCTACCACCCCCAAGCCAAAGGTTAAGGAGAGGTTACCAATAAGGAGATTACTAAGATCTTAACCTAAACAATTAGCAAATATAGGAGAAATTGGAGCACAAAACTGAATGATGCCCTTTGGGCCTATTGCTTCACATGAAAACTTCCTATAGGCTACTCTCCCTATGAGCTAGTATACAGAAAATTACAAACTCTTCCTATCCAATCTAAGCTTTGTACACTTTCAATAGCCTATGATCTTGACCTTGACCTTAGCATTGCATAGAAAGAAATATTGATCAATCTTAATGTGCTAGATGATAATAGATTGGTAGCCCTATCATTGAATGAAGTACACAAGGCATTTAGCAAATAATGCCATGACCTTAGAATAAAAAAATCAAATTTAAACTTGGAGACAAGGTCCTCTATTGGAACTCTAAATATTTACCTCAATGAACTAAGTTCCAAAAATTTTGAGAAAGATCTTATATCATTTATGAAATCTTTTCTTCTAGGGCCATGTTGATCTACAAACCTAAGAGCTCAAATAAGAAACAATTGGTCAACATGCAACAAGTTAAACCTTTTCATGAGACCAAGTAAGCTAATGAAATCAATGCCTCCTTTGATGGACATCCTTGCTCAATTTTTTAGATCTCCTCCTTCCAATTCAGTCATGGGGGAGATGGCCATCCATGCTAATCATTAAAATGGCTCTTCAGTTTTTCTACTTTTTTGTTTTACACCTTTTTGTTTTATAGTTTATTTTTATACCTTTTTGTTTTAATTTTTGTTATTTTTAAAAATTTTTATTTTACAACATCGTTAGTATGTTCTATTTTTCTTGAATATTTTACAATTTATTTTATATTTTCCTTTATTTTGGTGTGAATTTTCTTTTTTTTTCTAATAAAATTACTTTGTTGCCAACAAGGCATAGTGATGTTGTAGCTGTTTGCCAATGGTGGTTTGTACTTAATGTTTTTGATTGGTAATGTTTAGTTTCTATTTTTGAATTTTGATGATTGATGACTAAGACAAAGTTTCTTTTTTCATAAAATAGGTAGTAAGCCCACATCATGCACGCATCCACAAACTCTATAGTTTTCCTTGTTTTAAAAATATGAGGTCCCTTTTTCATTAAATTTTAACAAGGGACCTTGGTAGTTTTCAAACTTGGGAAAGATTCAAAGGTTTGAAAAGGATGTGTCTTCAAGGGGACTCAATATTATTTGCGCCTATCTACTCACTTAAGTACATGAGTGTTTTTCATGGATTTCCTACTGTTTCATGTTGATCAATAGTAGGAAGTTGAATAAGTGTTTACATAGTGTGGTTCTCAACCAAAAATTCAAAAAAAAAAATGATGGGAATTTAAAGCACACCCTTTAGACAAAATAATGGGCTATAAGCATTGGTTATGAGAAATATATGTCACCCATGCCTGAAGGTCCCATTTAACTAAGGAATGGTGTTTGCTCTATGAGAGCATTCTTGTATTTTGAAGGAATGGTCTAGTCTTAGAGTAGTGATGCAAAGTCACTAAAAGTGGTTGGTTTTGATTTGGACTAAGGATGGACTTTATTAGGTCATTTAACCATAAAATCCATAAGGGACTTCATGTGACCACAATTAGGAATTCTATTCCACTTCCTCTCACATCCATCAATGCTTTCAATAATTCACCTCACTACTAGTTTTCATGTTTTTCTTAATTTCTTAGTTTGATATGTTGAAATTCTTAAATGGATTCTTCTAGATATGGTCCTTAACTTTTCATAACTATTAATCAATTGTGGGATCCATAAACTTTTTAGTTCAGGTTATGCAAGGGCAAAAAGAGCATAAGCTTGCTATGGGGAGGACCCAATTGCATGTCTATTAGTTGGGTTAGTTAAGTTCCTTATCCTTAGGTAATTTGGTAATCAAATCTTTTGCATTCCCCATTGGTTACATCCAACTATGTGCTCCTTAAGGTATTTATCCAGTTAATCTCCATCTTTTATGAAACATCAAGCCCTCTTCATGCATCTCATTTTGTTATTAGCTTCTTGGGCTTCCATTTGATTCCATTTATACTCAAAAACTCCTTGTCTTTTTCAAATTTTAACTTGGTCAACTTTGATCAATAGCCATGTCAACTAGGCCCAATTGACATAGCTAAGCACTTCAACTAGGCCTAGTCAAAGCATGGAAAAAATTCTATATAGAGCACCCACCACTTAGGAATGTTTTGCTATGTGCTTCAAACATAAGGGCAGTTTTTGCAATTTTTCATAGCTCAAAACATTTTAGAGCCTATAACTTTAAATCATTTGTTTGATTTACTCCATTATTTAGTCCTACAGCTTCTAAAGGTACACTCTATGTTGTGGCAATCATAAACCTTAGGTTTTCAATGATCAAATTTTTCAAAAATTCTCTAACTCTCCCATGAGATTAATGAATCAATAATATTAAAATATTGAGTAATGAGAGTTAAACCCTTCCAACACACTTCGGTAACCTATTTAATCAAGTAATAATAAAATAATATTAAAATAATCAAACTAACCATAATCAAAAATTAACCAAGTGTAACTACCCCAAGAGATAAGGTATTCTAAATATTTCAAAGTTACATATTAAGTGCTAATCCTTGGTCATGTTGTGGTTATATATGACACCTAGGTCAAAATGCCTGTAGGAAGGAGGACCATCCCAACCAAGGGACAAATGACCTAGAGCTAGAAGAGATCAGCAAGAACAAGCCCTAGAATAGATAGTAGAAACTCATGCAATGGGACCTCTTTGGTTAGAGCCTAAAGTGAAATCTATTTGACAAATTCCCAAATAAGTGGTAGTAACTAAAAAAACCCATCGAGATAAGGCACTAGGATTAGTGCCAAGACTTGAGGTCACATTGACTCAAGCCTGTCTTAATCGAATCAAGCCTTATGACATCCAATGTTCAGTTTTCCAAGAATTGAACTTTGGATCATATTTAGAACATTCTCCAGTAGAAGTCAAGATGTAGTTATAGAACTCTTCCATATGGCCAATTATCACTTCTAGTTGGGAATGGTACATGGGAGAGACATATCTCTTCTGAAATAGTAGGGAGGTGGAAGCCACTATGAAGATCAAGGACATTCAGATGTCCTACTTGGTGAAGGCCATTAAATAGGTCCTTGAGTTGCCTAATATTGGAATAAATTTGGTAGAGATCTCCACATAAGTAGACCTAGAGGCAAAGAAGAAGCGGACCCATCGATGTTATGGATTGGACTATAAGAAGTATGGTGCACTCACACTAGGGGAGCACGTATATTTTAAGATAGTGACCTACCACCTTAATCTGAAGATGAGACCTAGCAAGGTAACTACTTTATCCACTTGTGCATATGCCTCTCTGAGTGGGAAGTTCCCTATGAATCTTCCATAGTTGATCTATTTGGAGATAGAGAAGTGATTCATGGAAAATGAATATGGAAGGAAGGCCCTACCCTTTCCATAACTCATTCAAAAACTATGCAAAAGGGCAAGGATAGTCCACTATGCTAATGACATAATTGCTTTTGTTGCCTCTTGGGAAAAAATGATAAGTGAGACCCCTACCATGACTAAGGAAGAGGAGTAGCAACCACCACGTCCACCACCCATCCATGAAACAACACTAGAGGCCCATGCTACCATTGAGCACATGTGTAAGATCTAAGAGCAGCTCTTGCAAGAGCAAGTGTAGTGAATAGGCATGGTTGGTGGAGACCCATCTATGTATCATCCAATGATGAGTCACCTCAATGAAGTGGTTCAAACCATCAATTAGATGGAGGGATGTGGACCAATTTTCTTAGTCCAAAGAATGTAACTACCCATGAGATCAAATCATGATGCCCCTGAGGTAATGGTATCTCTCTCATAATAGCAATAATTCCTAGAAATCTTTGGGAATGCCACTACTTTTTGAATGTGTTTGGAAAAGGATGAGGGAGCAATTGTCTTGGTGATGTAGCACCATGGGTAGGAGACGATAGCAGAGATGGTTGTTGATAGAATTGTTGAAGCATTAAATGATCCTACAACATCTATACTAGATATTTCTATACTTAGAGATGTGTAGATGTTCATAGGAATAGTTAGCGGTAGATTGAGTGTAGCCCAGCATGAGGAGTTGTTGGATCGATTGGTGGAAACTAGACAACTAATTCCAAATATCTTCAATTTTCTAGATATAATCATTGTAACCTAGTCAGAGTTACTAGAAGCAAAGGGCAAGTGCATTATATTAGAGGGGCAACTTGAAACAACCCAAGCACAAAACCAATTCTTAGCTATGGAGGTTGCTAAATTAAGAGCCCATTTTGTTGATTTTGCATTTCTCAACCTTGCATTGACACGTGATGAAGCTTTCAAATAGCTTTAGAAAAAGCTCAAAAAGGTTGAGGATGATAAGGAAACATCAGCCTTTGATCAGTACTTAACCAATACCATAATGCATAATATTTAAAAGGTGTTGGACTAGACTTGCTCGGAGAATGTAATTTTGACTATAGAGAATCATAGCTTGCAGAATGTTGATGGATAAAAGTAGTAGAAGGTAGATTTCATCCATCAACAATAGGAGTGGCTTGGTAGAGTGAACACTAAACTAAGGAGATTAGCAACCAAAAATAGAAATCTCTCCATGGAGGAAGTTCGAGCTCTTCACCAAAAATATACGATAGAGATAGCCACCTAGAAAAATAAGGCTATCAAATTTGATAGAGTCAAAAATCACTACAAAGATCAAGTCTGTTTACAGAAAGACTTTAATGAAAAACACATCTAGATGGAAAAGGCAAAAGTTAATGAGGCCTTCTAGCAGCTCAAGGAAGGTATCCTATCTTTGATGGGCTCAATGACTACAACAAAGTGGAAATCTACATGAAGGAGCTATAGATCGAGGAGATGATGGAGTATATGGAGCTTGTCAATATTTGTTATGCAAACCTAGCAATGCTAACTACCAGATGGCTATAGCTAGAATTGGAGAAACAAATGGCTAGCTAGTACTTGCTATATGAGGTAGAGTTCAAAACTCATAAGGAGACCAAGCAGAAGCTTGAGCTTGCTAATGATGAACTCGAGGTTGTTAGGGCACGATTCATTAACTAGAGATCAACTGTTGAAAACTTAGCCAAAAGGATGAATGACTGCTAGGAGTTGTAGAATGCTCTAAAGGTGTTCGATGTTAAATGTATACGTTTCACTACTTGGCTTATCAACATGAAGGAGTTGTTCCCAAAAATGCCTTATCCTTGGGCTGTTCCCACATTGATCCACATTGGTGATGCTATGTGGACTATGCATGATCTCAGGGATAAGGAGGAGAAGATGAAGGCACTGTTAGATGCCTTTTGTCTTCCACTAGAAGTTGTAGCTATCACAGATCAATAAAAATCACCTCAACCACCACGTGCACTTGAAGCAGGTCAACCACAACCACCTCAACTAGGTCCTTTGAAGCCTTAGGAACCTCCACTGCCTAGGACCATTTTAGCTTCTTCATCATCTTCATGTCATTAGAGGAGTTATGTTTGTCAATTTTGTCTTGGTATTTAATTTTTTTGTCTTGAACACCAAAAAATTGTAATGAATGTGATTCCGTACACTTGGGGCACTTAGTGTTTGATCATGTGTGTGTGATTATTTTGTTAATAATCCCATACCTTCCCAAAATTTTGTAAGAAGCTTGTTTATTCTTTTTTTCACTTGAGGATGAGTTTTCATTTAGCTGTGGGGGTATGATGAGTCATGTCAAGGGTTACGTTGATGAAGCCTCATCAAGATGGTCCTGTTGATGTGGAATTTAATGTGTTGACATGGCCCCATCAATGCAGTGTCCATTTTTGCCTATAAATATGCACTCACTAGCTACATTTATGGTAATAAGTCTCATAGTTGTAGCATAGCTCTTGTAGTTTTCTTGTTTGAAAGTTAGAACATTTTCCTAAGTGTCTACTGTAGGAGTTAAAGAGTGTATGGATCTTTATTCGAGCATTGTTGTACTTGAGCATAATAGTGTGTGTGACAATAAAGACAAGCTTTTTGATAAACCTTGCAGCACTTTAAAATAAATTAATTATTTTCTTTATGCATTTAATATTTAAAATTATTTTCTTTAATGGTTTAAGTAATTAATTAACCTAAATTAAGTTAGATTAAATAGCGATTAATTAAGCACATAAGTACAACCACTTTGAACATACACTTGGCACTTGGTAATCCTTGTAATGCTTAACATTTGGTAACCCAGTAGTATTAAACATGTTTAGGACATGTACGACAAGTGGAAATGGATGCTCATGCTAGGATTAAATAAATATTAACTAGTTAGATTAAATTAGCAATTAAATATCTTTAATTCTATATTTTTTTATTCTCAGGCAACTTAGAACATAAAACATAAAAATGATAAAAATCTATGCCTTAGTTGCACTTAACCATACCTTTGCATTTCACAAGTGTAATTGGGAAGACAACAATTGCAATGGTTAGTTTTACTTCCTAGACACCAATGTACTTAGAAGGCTATAAGTCCATGAAATTTGACCGGATCACACATGAATGCTTAGTGATTCATATGGTTGGACGTACGATCTACTTGTAACTCATCAATGAAGTAAATTAAAAATGGTTTATCATTATTAAATGTTGAATCTTGAAGAGTCAACACTCATAGAAGTGAAAGATCAATAAAGTACTTGATGCCATGCAACCATCATCTTCATGGAAGATAAGCTTAAGCTCTCTTGCTTATAGTGCGAAGTCATCAAGGATTCACAAGTGGGTCTATCTCATAGTAGCCACTTATCTTTCTTACCCTTATGAAGTTCATTGATGGAACACCTATGAATTTTCAACAACTAGTAAGACATTAGCATCCAATGTGAGCATGGCCCCTTAGATGTCCAAATCTCATTCTATACTTTACTTGATTAACTTCATATCATACATAGTCATGCACAAAGTGGAAAGAAAGAGATGGAGAAGGAATGATGAACAAGAAAGAGAAGGTAAGAGTGCAACATCATTGGATCCTTATCCAATCATTCAATTAGCTCTTATAAGAACATGAGCATATCCTACATCTTGTGAGAGATTCACTACCACATCTCTTCATTACTATTCATCTTTAAAATAGGGATCAATCTCCAAGTCTTCCTTCTTAACACAAGGTTATACCTACTACTTACTAGTGTCATCTAGCCTTGACTATTTCATGATCTAACCATTGATGAAATTGAATTAAGGCAATGTACCCTAGATCATCTAGAAGTCAAAATTCTAGTTTTATTTCTTTCATTCATGCACATATATATAGTAGGTTCACTGAATTTTTCTTTAGTGGTAACCTCTCATCAATTCCTTTGGCTACACTAATTAATCTAATATGCTAATAGTGATTACCATTCCATGACCAAGAAATTGGGGTTTACTAGATTTGGATGTGATCATGGTTTGGATTAAGGCATATGATCTTTGCACTTAGAAAAAAATGGATTTAGGATTTAGATGGAAGTAGCATTTAATATTACCAAAGTTTACTAGGAAAGAGACTTTTGGGCCTTCATGGCCATGGTTAGGGATGAACAAGAGATTATCTTGGACTATTAAATTTTGAAAGTTCAGTGATATAGGTAACAAGTTGAACATGAGAAAGACTTGCATAGGTATTGGTTCAACCACTCATTTTGGCCTCAATTAAGAAATTATGAGATTAGTCAAGGATGGTAAAAGTACCAATTTTCATAAACTTCTAAGGTTAAAGTTATATTACACCTTCCATTATATTCTGTTTTCATCATCATTATTTTATTATTTTTCTTTTCTTGTAATTTTCTCCTTTTATTCTTTTCCTTTATTTTTCATTCATTTTTTTCATATTTTCTTTTTTTTATGAGAAGAGGATTTTTTATGATGTGTAAGAATCATGGAAATGATTGGAGTACTGGATCTCTACCTAGAGTCTTTGACTTGCATGAATATGAGAATTCATCTCCCACTACATGTCATACATAGGTTTATGAGATCATGAAATTATTCTAACTAGGGAGATTAGGCATGAAAAGCACATGCATCTTGATTCTATTACATTAATCAGACCCATGTAGTAATGAAAAGGACCTTGATGATAACCCTTTTCTTTGTAGTAACCAAGCACTTCTCCATGATTCTAGAGCTCACATCTTAATGTGTGAATCCAACACTAGCGCCATGGTTCCAGTAATATTAGCTTCAACAACTTACATTCTAAAACCTAGCTCCCTACTGAATCTAAGCTTAGTTCAATGGTGATGAATAGAGGAAAATTGGATGGATAAATTCTATGTATGAACATTCCATTAATCAAGACTCAACTTTGGACTTATTTAATAGTCTCACATAATTATCGCATCTATCACTAATCCATTCATCATTTTCTTATTAGATGAACATTCATATAGCATATTAATTAGTTTTTCCACACATACAAAAACACAATTAAAGAAATGAAAATATCCTAATGATTATTATTGGTTTTTTCACACACATATGAAAACATAATTAAAGAAAATAAAATATCCTAATGATTACCTATCAAGCCCATAAAGTAGTAAAGTTCTAACTAAACACACTAACTTCATTTAAAAAAAATAAAAAATGGTGGAAATAAAAATAAATTTTAATATGATGTCAAGGATTCCTTCCCCTATCACTAATCCATGTCTATTACCTAGTAGACCTCTGAGTGTAGCATAGAAATTAAGCATTAGTCATGCTTGGAGGTGAATGAAATTCTTCATTATACTTCAAGTATTGCTTGTCGATGGGAATGCTTCAGTCATGCTCATCTAAATGGCATTTTTGTATAACACTACATGATTGAGAATGATCACAAGGTATCTTCTTATAGTACATCTTCCTAGTCTCATCTCTCTTGCTAATATTCAGATGGAGGTCTTTGAATACTAACTTCTCATGAATGACACTCAACTAGGTTCTTCCCATGATGATAGGACAGTTTTTTTCACCTTTGTAGCTTTATCACCAAGAAATCTATAGGGTATGACTAGGCCACCAATGTTTGCATCACATTATTCAGCTACTGCATGAGGTAGGTGTAAGATTGGTTTGTTAGCTTTAGCTAAATGTTATTAATCTTGAGAGGAGAAAGCTCCTAATTAAGATATGACTCCAACAAGATGATGTTGACTCTTGAACTGGAATCATAAAGATCTAGGAAATGATATTTTACCAATTTGCATCTTTACCATGGGACTGCTAGGGTTTGATCGCTTGTTGGGTAAGTGTCCTTCCTTAACTACCCATGTAGCCACCTTGGACATAGAGATGGTTATGACATCACCATTAGGTATGATCTTATTAGATATACTAGACACAATTGTATAACTTGTTCCTACAATGAATGTTATGCTTTCATGGTATTCAAGGAACATTACTGGAATCTCATTAATGTGACCTTGCATTATTATCCTCTCTAAAGGATGAAGATGATGGATTGGATTTAGTTCCACAACACTAATGTTTGTGCTTGTAGTAGAATTTTTTGAGATGTAACCTTTAAATTTTCCTTACAACCAAATTAATAGGTATTTAGTAATATTACCTAGTAGCATACATGGAAGTAGGATTAGTATAGTAAGCAATATTACAAGATTTTTCTTATCTTGGCTATGGTAGATTGGGTATCCCACCTTACATGGGACTAGAAAGTAGAAGCTTTTGCTACTACTATTGAGGAGTTTGATGGTAGGATTTCTTAGCATAGGTAGATATTGCTAAGGTGTCATTTGGAGTGTTTTGTAAGTACCTTTCTAGATACATTGAAAGTAGGGATTAAAGAGAAGCATAATCTATTGTTGCATTAGAGTATGAAGATGCCATGGAGTAGTACCCCAAGAATTTGAAGTTTGTCATTACTACATGGGTTGTGGGTATGCACCTCCAAGATAGTAAAATTGACTAGGATACAAAGTCATCCTTATTTACCTTTTATTAAAATTAGTATTTAGAGGCATCCTAAATCATTTGATCTTATCAATTCATGTGGGGTGTGACTAGGTAGCACTATTATTCATGAGATTTTGCATAGTATTCACAAAGATCCTCATCATTGGAGGATGATAAAGGCTCATTTAGATCCTCTTTGATGCTCTTATAGTATGAGAGCTTACTTTTACCATTTTCATGATACTTTTTTCAATGCTTAGGTGGTGTAGTTGCTTTGGCTATTGTAACATTCCTACTCCCAAATGATGCTATTGCATAATGAAGATGGTGCCTCTTCATAAAAAATGTTATTGTTATCATAACAAAATGTGAAAGGACATGTTGTAATTGAGACCTAAAAGGGTACATTGTAATAATGGAGATGTCTCTTGAGTTAACCTTTCAGGGTTTGACCTAAGGCATATATACCTAGGCTTAGAGGTCATGTCTTAATGGAGTGGCAAAGCTAGTAAAAAAGGTGAGTCATGAGTGTTGGGTGAAGCAGGATAGGAAGAGGATTGGCCATCCCTTCTAACTAGGTTGTAGGCATAACCATGGTGGTAGTGGTAGATTTCCTCTAAGGGATAGATGCTAAAGGAAGAAAATCCCAAGGAACACTCTCAAAGAATGATTTAGGTACACCATTCCATATCAATAAAGCATTCTTTCCTCTTTTCTTTTGCATTTTTTCTATTATTTTATTTATGCATAATGTCAAATGTTACATATATTTGATGTTTGGTATATTATCTTCTTATGTGTAATGTCTAATATAATGTGTTTATGATGTTTTCCATGAAATTTGGAATGGTATGTCATAGTTGTAGCTTCAACCATCTTATCCTCAATGTCCTTAAGAGTAGTGGTCATCTTATCATCCATATTTTTCCAAACCTAGTCCACCTTATAGGCTAAGTCTATCAAGGTTTTCTTGGTTCTTACTTGATCTTGTGCCAAGACCTTAATGATAGTGGAAGGTTTGGCTCTACCTTTATTACTTTTGACTTGCCTTTCATTCTAAGGATTATGATTGTACTTCTCAACTAATTTTCACCTTTATCATTTACTTTCCATGCATGCAGTGGTGTATAAGAGTGATGTAATTTAGGCCATAAATTTTTTATGTACCTAGCCCATCTCATACATGTCTACATGCTTTTTTTTGTCTTAAGTATTTCACAATATGCATGGACTACTTTCTTTGGCTAAAGCCATGGTTCATGCAATGGTGGGCATTTTTCATGTATCTTTTCATGATGAGGTTTATTTATTTATAGGCTCCTTACCTCCATTTGGCCATCTTCCTTAAAATGTTTGAGATGTAGACATAGGTCTAAAATTTGATATAGAAGACTCAAATCATGTCTACATATTTTTATTTGATTTAGGAGGCAAGGACTTGCACCAAATTTTGACATGCTTGATGAAGGTGTGAGGAAATAATTGCAACTTTTGCTAATTACTAACAATGCCTTGCAAATAGTAAGCATTGTGAAATGCTTGCATGTGGAGTTGGAGATCCTTGCTGATAAACCCTCTATATGTTGGAATATTGGCCATGTTAATTTATATAATATAGTTGTAAAGAACATGCTTATGTGGAATATGTATAGTTTCATTGAGTTTATGATAGTTATCCTAGTCAAATAAAGGAGAATCATCATCATTAGATGATCCAATCAAGTGCAAATATTGGAACCTAAAAAGAAGGTTTATCATCATAAGTTCTAGATGTACTTCAGTTAGTTATTCCTAACCATTAGTATTTGTGACATATTTAACTTTTTTCTATATTGTCTACTTTATCATTATTCTCTCCATCTAAATGGTTAAATGAAAAGCTATGATGAGTCTCATCTTTTTCCAGTTGACATAAAAGCTTTTGTTTGTATAGGAATCCATAGTCATTTTACACTAGCTCATGATCTACATAGTATGTGCAATCATACTTTAGTCTAATGTTGATTAGGCCATCTCTAAGATCATGTGTTGTAGCCTCAGTTAGTCCCTTGGAGATCCATCCATGGGCATTATGCCACCTCCCTTACTTAGCTTGATGATAAGCCAAAATAATTAGTAGTCGGATCACATCCTCTAAGTGTATAATTGTGACAAAATTCATCCTTTATTTTTTTATATTTGCTTTAGCAAAGGTCTTGAGTGAGCTTTGAGCATTATCCACAATATCATTTAAAACTTTCACACAATGCTAAAGAAACATACACTTGGGTTGAAAAATGTTAAGATAAAAAATATACAAGTATTTCTAGAAAATTCGTCAATGCCTTTTCATGCAATGGTGCCAATGATAGGGATCTCACTAATCATGAATAATGAGATTATATCATATAGAACATGATGCAATCTAGTCATAAGCTTTGAAGATGATGTTGAGTAGATTGCCAAGAACACTTGTATATGTTATTGTGTTTAATAAATATAAAAGAGATTATAATACATATAATACAATGAAAAACACATGTTTCCATTGTGGGGAAATAAGAAAATATTATAACTTTAAATTTTATGATTTTTATGGATTTTATGAATAAAAGAATAAAACAATGATAAACATACAATACATCACAATCCCTCATGGGGATAAGTGCAATGCTCACAATCACTTACATGTGTCACAATCCCTTATGAGATAAGTGTAGCACCATACGAAACAACCAATAAATGGCTCTTATTCATAATCTCAATGGTGCAACATCATATCATATAGTTGAGAACTCCTTAAATAAGGATGAATTGTTGCAGCTCAATGAAATAGGAATGGAATAAATATTATTAGTACTTTAATGTTTAAGACATTAATGATACATAACCAAGGGAAAACCATGAAATTTATTTATCAGGAAAATATTGAACTTTGCATCAAGTAAATAGTTCTAGGCTATGTAAGCAAGGAAACACTTTGATAGGGTATAGTTGCACTTGTAAAAGGGATGACTTGAAATACATACACAAAATAGAATGAAAATCAACTTACCCAAGGGAGAAATATATATTTACACAATTCAAATGCCAAAAGTCTAAATAAAATATCTAAGTTATAAATTATGTATGTAAGAGATCATCCTAGGCATTTATAGTTTTTGTAAGATAATGATAGAGGTTCACTAGTGTGTAGATGTCAATGTAGCCTAGGTCAAACTAGGTCATACCATAGGTAAAATCCATTAAACTAGACTTAGTAGGAAGGGCATTAATGCCCTTGTGCTAACACAGGGGAGGTGCTAATGCAAGGTAGTCAGCATACCCTCCCAACCACACTTCTAGTTGCTAGTTTTGGATGAAAGTAAAAATATTAGGGGACATGTCAAAAAGGCTATAGGATACTCAAATGAAGCCCAAAACATCCTATAAAACATAAAACTTTCATACAACCTAGAGGTGTGACATAAAAAGGAGCATTGCACACAATCTAGGAACATCCTATGGATTGCCAAGAATAGTTGTGTATGTTATTGTGTTTAATAAATATAAAAGAAATTATAATATATATAATACAATGAAAAACCCATGGTGGCATAATAAGAAAATATTTATAATTTTATATTTTATGATTCTTATTGATATTATGAATATAAAAATAAAACAATAATAAACACACATGCATCGCTATCCCTCATGGGAATAGGCGCAATGCTCATAATCAATCACACATGTTACAATCCATTATGGAATAGGTTCAACACTATAAATGAAAAGTAATAAATCCTAGTCATAATGTTTAGGGAAGGAAGGAAGACCAAGGAGTGGATTGCAAGTTAATGAGAAAGAGAGGAAGGGTAGGGAAGAGGAATGAAGATGGGCTGCATGTACATGCTAGACGTGACATGGGTAGAGGAGAGTATGTAAAGTGTAGCCTATGCTTTTATGTTTTTCCTATGTCTAGGGAGGGAAGCATTAGGTGGAGTATGCTTGTATAGTGGTGGGCACTAACAACATGTCATGTAGCCATGTGGTGACATCAACATGCATGAGGTAAGGGCTGCTAGTGTTATTTATGAAATTTTAATTATATGGAGGGAATGGATAAAGGTTGGGGGGGGGGGGGGGGGGGGGGGGGGTGTGTGTGTGTGTGTGTGGAAATAGAGGGAAGGGAGGGGGATTGGTTAAGGAGTTTTCTAAATTATGTGGGTGTCTAGAAAGGCATTAGTGTATGGAACTATTGATGCATGACAATGTCCAATGCACCACTAGCACTGATCTTTGATGGTCATTGCTGACATAGGATATGTGAGTTTTTATTATTCTTTAAAAATAATTTTAATTAATTTTTTTATCTTAAGGTAATTGAAAAAAGATAGGTATTAAGGCTTAGTTTAGCTTGGAGGCTTATGGGCTAATAACACCATTAATAATTGAGATAGGTAAGAGCAAGTGATGAGACGCGATTTTCATGAGCCGCGATATCGTGTACGTGATATCGCGGCGGCCGCGATATCACGTCTTCCCCTGCGATGTCGTGTACGCAATATCACGGTCTGCCACCATATCTATAAATAAGAGGTGGCTCTCCCTTGTTTATCCATCATGAGTCAGAAGTAGGGAAACTCTGGCAGTTTGATCACTCCAGAGATAGAATATTTTCCATGTGCCAGAAGTAGGAGTCCTAAAGTGAACAGATCTTTATTCGAGCAACATTGTACTTGAACACAAGTTGTGTACGGAAATAAAGACGAGCTTTCCGGATAAACCTTGCAGTGCATGGAATAGAATTTTATTTATTATTTTTTCTCTCACACTTAAACTCCTAGAATTCGGAATGAGTACGACTTGATTATGAGCATCTAAGGATGTGTACGGATAGTCAAGGAATTGGCTGCTCATCGCATGCGGTATGAGTACGACTTGATTACGAGCATCTAGTGTGACTGCTTGGTAACCCAATGGTGTATCTAGGATCTATGCTTGGTAATCCCAGTGGTAGTCCTAGATGTGTACGGTTAGTCAAGGAATCAACTGCTCATTGTACTTAGGCTAAATAGATTCTCACAACACTTTCCTCCTAGTTAAGTGCCTCAGTACGACCACTTCGAGCATGTGCATTACGCGTGGTGATCCCAGCAACGATTAGTGTTTGGTAGCCACGGTTGTATCGGTTCAAGGTGTGTATAGTAAGTGGGAACAGATGCTAACACTAGGTAATTTAGACTTAGTCATTAGTTAGAATTAGTACTTAGTTTCTCAACCCTTCACCTTGTTAGCATAGGAGACAAAAAACATAAAAAGATATAAAAATCATATACCTTGGACTTACTTAACCATACACCGTGATAATCACAAGTAAGTCTAGGAAGACAACGAATGATTAACCGCAAGTGTTCCATGGGGCGTGTAGGCACTTAGTCTGCGAAGTTCGACCAGATTGCACGTGCTACACTCATTTCGTATGGTTGAGTGTAGGGGTACCTCGCCACTCATCATTGGCACCGTTGCCAGGGACTAAGTGTTTATGCACCGAATAGAACATAAAGGATATCACTCACATCGTTGGGAGCCTAAACAAACCTTCGAGTTAATCAAGATAAAAAATTTTATAACGGTAAAATTAGCACACCGATAACAATGTCTTCTTCTCATAAGAGCAACTCACCACCTAAGGACCATACACAAGACAGTCGGCAATATAAAACACATAACCAAAATCAGCCAAGTCCTAAACAATACAAGATAGTTTATACTCATCCCGATGAGTATATTCCAGACTTCACCTTTATCCTCCATCAAGATGAATAGCTGCGATGGAGAGATTTGCAAGGTAACATTGTGTTACCCCTAGATCGTGCAGTTCCAAACATGCTTCTCTATGCCTTGGCATAGATTGACATGACAGAATTATATGTTGAATACGTTGCAGATGATTTTGACATGAGGGATTACCATCCCACAGAAGCACAACGTATGAGGGACTCAAGGCAGGAGAGTCAACATACACTGCTGAAGGGCAAAGGTCCACATGTCCTCAGTGAAATAGAAGATGAGGAATCCCTTATAACAAATTCTTTAGCAAACGATGTTTCCCCTCCTAATGATGATGAGAAGGTTGGGTATTAGAACCTACGATCAACAATACATAACCCTGGTTTTGATGCCCGTGAACACTAACTGTTCATAGAGGGAACAACCACTTATGCTAAGGATGGGCACTTAGATCGTCATCACGATCGGGGCCGGAGCAGCAAAAGAGAAGATAGGAAACATCGTCATGGCGATGGTTCCCCTTCTTCTTCCCCTTCTTTACATCACTCACCCTCTCCTTCCACATTTGGGCACAGCCATCATGAACACAACGGAGAGGATAAAGATAGACAAAACAAGAGACCTCAACAGGAAAGTTGAGAGAGAGGACAAGGGAAAGGACGTAGGGAGAGTAGGGAACAACGCAGACATCACAAGTGTCATGAAAGAGATGATCATGATGAGCCCCTACTCGCAACCCGAAGTATGCTTGACATAATAGAGGCAGTTAGGATTCCCACAAGGCATTTAAAAGATAGTCGGATCAAATGTTTAGACATGAACAATATCCCACGATTTGAAGGGGGATACAATGCTGATTCGCAAAATCATTTATAGGCATTCCATGATGCCTGTGCCTTGCAGAATATAAAAAATGAGTGGCAAAAACTTAAGTTGTTTCCAAGGACACTCACCAAAGAAGCAGAGATTTGGTACCTGTCCTTAGAACCAGAAACCATCAAGAGGTGGAGTACGATGCTAGAACTATTCAATGATAAGTATCAGACGTACTCCAGAGTGTCCAATTTGCGTAAGAAGATCCAAGGCTGGAAGCAAAGTACTTATGAACCCTTGGATGCTGCCATGGCCTGCTACTACACATTGTTACATCGTTGCCTGGGCCATGGGTATGCTCAGAGGGATCAACTTCACCACATCGTGGATGGGCTAAAGCATGAAACTAGAAGAGCCCTTGGGACTTATGCCTAAGGGAGATTCTCACAACTTAGAGCCCATGAAGTACATAACTTGTTGGAACAAGTAGCAAAAGAAGAAGGTGAGCTACAAAAAAGGGAAAGTGTGAAAGAATACAACCGTGATCCCTCTCTTCAAAAGAAGGGAGTAAAATTTTGCGATGAAGAGGATGAGTCACCACTCGAAGAGTTGGAGAACAGAAAGACCTTGCTGCTTCAAAAGCTCACAATAGAAATTGCAGCTAAGGTAGATGACGTATGGAGTTCCTTAGACTCTAAAATTGAAACTATCTTAAAAATTGTAGAAGATTCTAAGGTAGAACAAAGTAGTGACAAAGGTAAGACAAAGTGGAGAGATTTAGGCCCTGCACATAACAAGGGTAAGGGGAAAATCTCTAACTCCAATGTGGCTGTGGACTTTGACACAGAAGATGATGGTGGATGTGAGATCTACCAATATGACCATCCTAAGGGATGTTGTCCAATTATCTCACATCTACAGGAGTCTAGGGTGTATGCGCTTAATCCAAGACTCAAGCAATGGCAAACACTCCGTAGGTTACCTTATCCCCAAGGTAACCCAAGGAAATTCCACCAACCATTAACGTATTATCCAAGTGGAACTCCACCACAAGCCATCGAACAGCATCAGCAGTGGCAATACCCACAGTCATGGGGGATTCCATCACCGAAACATTAGTACCCTTACCGGCAGCCTGACCCTTATGGATATTATGTGCAACAGCTAATTTCTCCAAGTGACTCTATGAGTCACACAACCCCCCACCGTTACTACCAAGTTTGGGAGTACTTCAGAAGGACTCCTTATCCTCCGAGAGACACTCCATACCCACACCATCCTCCAAATCCATCCGCACCTCTTCCACAAGTAGTTTCCATAACACCTCTTGCTCCAAAAATGCAAGGGAAACTTCCTACCCAACCGTAGCAACGTCATGCTGTGAGAGCTGTAAATATTCAACCTGCTACTGGTTCTGACAACTATAAAAAGAGAAGACCCTTCTTCAGAACCAAAAGCCTAGACAAACTCTCACAACAACAAGTGGTTGGGCCCATGTACACTCCTCCACCATCTAACACTTCAGAGCACCCTTCAGCCCAACAGAGCTTAACGCATACGGTTATGTTAACGCATACCATAATCGACTGGATCAAGGTAGTCCACCTCCCTAGGAAATTAACTAATCTTGGGAGTCCCTTAATCTATTTACAAATCACCAGAAATAAACCACATAGGGCTCTTCTTGACTCAGGTTCTGGAGTTAACTTAATTTCATGAGAGATGTATCACGCCTAGAACCTTCCCCAACTTAAGAAGAGCAACATTCAACTGGAGGTAGCAGACCAGTCCATCACCATTCCCTTGGGATTGGTTGAGGACATCATTACCACTATGTGTGGTTGGTCTTATCCAGCTGATTTCTTGGTGATTAAAATCAACAACAACGAAGGGGACTTCCCAATTATAATGGGAAGGGCATGGATGAGTACAGTAGATGCATGCCTTAGGATCCACAATCTTTCCTTGGAAATCTCTAAGATAAATATTTATGGAAAGATTGAGAAGAGGAAAGTTCCATGCATCACATACAGTGATTCATCGGGTGATGACATGAAGGAAATGCTTCCATGTAACAGGTGTGCTCTTAAAACTTTGAAACAAAGATGCCTGTATGTAGCAACCACACAAGAAGTAGTAGACACCCCGTGGTTAACAGCTACTCAAAGGAGCAACCAAATATGCATGGAACAAATTGGGGAGAT
The DNA here is from genome assembly GCA_015680685.1 of Gnetum montanum. Classification (NCBI taxonomy): domain Eukaryota; kingdom Viridiplantae; phylum Streptophyta; class Gnetopsida; order Gnetales; family Gnetaceae; genus Gnetum; species Gnetum montanum. The sequence goes on along the minus strand of MNCI01015796.1, from coordinate 477,895 downwards.
AAACCATGCCAACAACGAAGGCATAGATACGTTGGAATGTGAGCATCGCCAACTTCCACCCCTTAATCTAAGATCATCAATGGGAAGGGGTTGGGCACTTCTTAGAAATTCAAACAGACATTCATTATTTCAGATCTCTCCCTTACAACTTAGTCATGGGGGAGATGGCCACCTATGCTAACCATATGGGGCCCTCAGTTCTTTTTACATTTTTTATACATTTTTGTTTTACATGTTTTTGTTTTACAATGTTTTTGTCTTACACATTTTTTTTTACAAATTTCTTTAACTTTTCTTATTTTTTGTTTTACAACATCATTATACTTTTTTCCATTTTGTGTGTATGTGTGATCCATCCTATAAGTTTGTCACCCAATAAGTGTTCGGAATAATGGTATGAACTATTTTCATATTGATTGCTAATGTTTGGTTTTTACCTTTAAGTCACAATGTTGATACTAAGGTATGTTTCTTTTGGTATGGAAGGCAATGAGATCACTTCATCCATCCATCCACCAGTTTCTATGGTCTCTCTCGGCTTGGACATGTACAGTCCCTTCCTTAATAAAAACTTAAACGAATCAGTGACTAGGTATTTCTCAAACTAAGGAAGAACTCAAGTATTGAATAGGGTGTGACTTTAAGGGAACTTGATGCTTTTGTGTTAGCCATTCTCTTGGGTGCTTGGATGTTTTCTTCTTGAGTTTTCTTACTATTTTGATGTTACCCAACTATTGGAAGATGAGACAATAAAAATAATCAAGTCTTTGCATGGTGTGGTCCTCACGCATAAAAACACAAAAAAAAAAACAAAAAAAAAAATAGAAGAGAAAAGTGAGAATTCAAAGCACACCCCTTGGATGAAATAAAACTTGGGCTACAAGCACTGGTTATGGAACCAAAAGTGTTCCCTCTAACTAAGGCCCTTCTCGGTTCCCATTCTCTCCTTTGTTTCGTCGAAATGGTGGTGGCTTTTTGGAGATGCATTCTTGTTATTCAAGAGGATGGTTTGACCAAATGTATTAATGTGAAGTCACTGGATGTGGTTGGTTTGAAGCCGGACTTGGAATGGGATTTGCCCAATCACATTAATCATGAAACACACAAGGGGCTGTACACCACCTTGTTCTTGGGATTCCATTCCATCATCTTCTCTCCATCCTTCTCTCCGTTGTTCACCTCATTGGCAATTGTATCATTAGTGTATATTTTGGTAGATGCATTGTTTTCTTTTTGGTAAATTCTTACAGTTAAGACTTTAACTCTTGTTCCAAATGACATTCCCAGAGCCTACGGACTCTTTGAATGTGGGTTTGTCAGGGCATTAAGGGCATGAGCCTGCTTTGGGGAGGACCCACTGACATTCCTATTTGGAACATTAGTTAAATTCTTTCCTTTAAAATTTTGCAATCAGTTTTATTCTGTTCATTTCCATCTTGACATCCATTTCATTGATGCCATAGTCTTCCCTTTTTATCTATCTTTCTTACTCCTTTCCTTTCTCCATTCTAACGCTACTGGAGGTTCGCGATTAGTCATGGGGGTACGGGGCTCGATTTTTTCGATTTTCTCCTAGCCCAATTTTTTTTGATTTTGTTCCTAACCCCTACACCTTCGGTAGTCATCATTAATATATCCCCAGATCCGTATCAGCCATACCACAACTTAGCCAATGGACTTACATCGAAGCAAGGTATCAATTACATGATGATTCATTTACCCTTGCTAATATAAGATTGTGTTGTATGTGCAGGTGGCAACCATGTGACAACAGACCAAATCTGGAGGGAACACTTGGAATGGAGCAGCATTGGAAATAGTTATGCAAGGAGCAAGGTCGATGGCGCACTTACCGATGGACAACAGAAGGCACAATCTTGGCGTTGGCAGCAACAACACTTCTTTCTCTCTCTCTCTTTCTTTCTCAGTTGCCAACTAAGGCCTGATGTCATTGTAATAAGGTGTTCACCCTTGTTGTCATGAACACTGATTTTGTCAAAGTCTTGTAATGATGATCCGTTCACATGTCATCCCATTAGTTCCACTCCCCTCAATAATTCCATACCTTCCTGATATTATTGTAAGGAATTCAAGGATGAGTTTTCATTCAGTCATGGGGGTATGATGAGATGCGATTCGCATGAGCCGTGATATCGCGTCTTCCCCTGTGATGTCGTGTACGTGATATCGTGGTCCTTCGCCATATCTATAAATAAGAGGAAACTCTTCCTTGTTTATCCATCCTGAGTCAGAAGTAGGAAAACTTTGGCAGTTTGATCACTCCAGCGATAGAATATTTTCCATGTGCCCATAGTAGGAGTCCTAAAGTGAATGGATCTTTATTCGAGCAACATTGTACCTGAACACAAGTTGTGTACGACAATAAAGATGAGCTTTCAGGATAAACCTTGCAGTGCATGGAATAGGATTTTATTTATTGTTTTCTCTCTCACCCTTAAACTCCTAGAATGCGGAATGAGTACAACTTGATTACGAGCATCTAAGGATGTGTACAGATAGTCAAGGAATTAGCTACTCATTGCATGCGGTATGAGTATGACTTGATTACGAGCATCTAGTGTGACTTCTTGGTAACCTAGTGGTGTATCCAGGATCTACGCTTGGTAATCCCAGATGTGTACGGCTAGTCAAGAAATCAGCTGCTCATCGCACTTAGGCTAGATAGATTCTCACAACCCTTTCCTCCTAGTTAAGTGCCTCAGTACAACCACTTTGAGCACATGTGTTACGCACGGTGATCCTAGCAACGATTAGCGTTTGGTAGCCGCAGTTGCATCGGTTTAGGGTGTGTACGAAAAGTGGGAATGGATGTTGATGCTAGGTAATTTAGACTTAGTCATTAGTTAGAATTAGTACCTAGTTTCTCAATCCTTCACCTTGTTAGCATAGGAGACATAAAACATAAAAAGATATAAAAATCATATACCTCGGACTTACTTAACCATACACCGTGACAATCACAAGTAAGTCTGGGAAGACAACGAATGATTAACCCCAAGTGTTCCATGGGGCATGTAGGCACTTAGTCTGCAGAGTTCAATCAGATCGCGTGTGCTACGCTCATTTCGTATGGTTGAGTGTAGGGGTACCTCGCCACTCATCAGCAAGGAAAAACAGAAAAACTATCTTAGTCCTAGAGAGGTAAAACAAAACTTTCTAATTGTTGATGGATTACAAATTAGGGAGAACAAAAAATCTCCAAGTGTTGGAAAGAGTTAAAAACTAAAAAAATTTCTAATTCATAGGGGATGGATAGTAAGTGTAGGAAAAGGAAAGGAATTGAAAATTTTTAAAGTTCCAAAGACTCCGAATTTTTTCAAGAGTTTAGGCATGAAATGAAAAAAAAATTGGCTAAGTGTGAAAGGAAAGTATGGAGTAAATTTGACCAATTTTGATGGAGAGAGGGTGAGAACACAAAATTTTTCCTAATTTAGAAAACAAGGTGAAGAAAAAATTTGACTAAGTGTTCGGACTAGTGGATGAAAATTTTAATTAAGTATGAATATGGAATAGATGAAAACTTGACTAAGACTAGGGGGCATAAGTCTAAAGTTTAAGTGTTAGGGTTGAAAATATAAGTTATAGGATTAATAATGGCTAGGTACCTATTGATGGGGGAAACATGTCTAAGTATGATGCCTAGGGAGGCAATAAGGAAATTTACCTAAGTGTTAGTATTAATTGGAATTCAGTTTAAGTAAGTATAAAGACTAGATGGGTAGAAGTTTAGGTAAGTGTGGAAACATAGCAAATGAAAAATTTAGTTAAGTATGAAAAGAAGGAAGCCAAAATTTTCACGAAGTATTAGAGACTTAATGAGTAAGAACTCAACTAAGCATTAGAAGAAAAATGTTGCAGGATAGGAAAGTAATGGATAGGGGCCTAGGGGTAACGGGAAAGGTTTATCTAAGAGTTAGAAGAAAATGTAAGTAGAAATGTATTTAAATATAGAGATTAGGGAAGGTAATAGATAAATGTCTAAGTATCTTCACTAAACATTGTCTAGGTTAGGTGTAGTAATATCTTTTGGATAATGTTGAAAAGCTAAACTTATGTATAAAGAAGGCAACATACAAATCTCTAAATATTGTCACTAAACATTACCTAGGCTAGGTGTAGTGAGATATTTTGAGGAATGCTTTTGATGCTACTTGATCTTGCCTAGTTTAATTTTGTAGTTTAGATACTATTTTTATTTAATTTTTATATATTTATGCTCATCTCATAAATTCTAACTATTGATTTTACATGTTATTTTGTAAGGTAGGTGTCATCCCTAGGCTCTTGGTGATTGACCAATGTATTTTTTTCATTTGTAATGCAACCTCTACAATCATAGAAAGATCATAGTGGGTGAAGGTCCTTCCAATTGTGGATGATTAGTCTTTAAATCATACATAGATGAGGGTTCATCTAAAAGACAAGTCCATCTTTGAATCCTATATTAAGCATTTTTATGTACATATATGGATTATGTTGCCTTTGTAGTTTGCCTGAAGTGCACTTGAGAGGATCTATCATGGGATTAATACTAGGCTCTTAGGATGTATGATTAAAGATTCAAGTGATGTGGATTTGATCATGGATGAGACAAGCAAGACGTAGTACATTCAAGGCAAGGATTTGGATTGTTTATGGAGGTATCACCCTTATAAGAAGTTCAAAACTAATACCACATTATTGCTAGATCCTTTTCATATCTAGAGTCTATTCAATGTTTTTGGCACTCATGTTGGAGTCTCCAAGTACGATATCTTAGTTATGGTTATTTTACTTCTTCTAAGTTTTGTGATTAGTATTATGATATGATGTGAATGGTTGTTTTTGTATACTTCTAGATTTAATGATCTTGATTGAGAGAATACCAAACTATTGATGAGAACTAACATTATATCATATTCACCCATTTTCTAGATGAGGTAGAAGAGGCTCAGAAGAATCAATGATATCAAGAATTCTTATAGGCTATTTTGGTTCATTTTATACATGATATTATTGATTTAGATATGAGGGATGTATGGTCTAAGAGTTCATGTATCCACCTAGTACCTAATAATAAGTTTCACAATGTAAATTTCCTAAGTATTATGTTTAGTACTTACCTTGATTTTTCCTATATTTTACTTTGGCTTTGTCTAAATATGTGCTTTGTGTTTAATGGACTATGTTTTATTTTTTCATAGAAAATTAAGACCTTAGAAGTTGTGTATATTTATGTAGGGAACTTAAATGAGAGAAGCTTGTATGCCAATGTACATAACATTCATGTAGATCATGCATGTGATGAGTAAAGATGGAAAGAAGTGCCTTCAATACTTAGAATGAGTAGGATTAATTTCATTGTTCACATTGAGGTATTCTAACATCTCACCTATGGATGTGATTATCATGGTATGATGTTATTTGAGTGAATAATGTTTATTTGTTTTCTAGGTTTAGGGTAGAAAGGTCATCTTACCTTGGAACCAGGATTCATTAAGGCATTTGTTTAATTTACCTAATGTTGGTTTAATGGTTGATTAGAACAAGAAGCTATTAGTCATTCATTAGTAGGTGATTACTCAGTGGGCTTAGTATGGTGACAACTCTCACAATGCTTATAATAATAAGAATCATGATTTGGTGTAAATGTAACATCTATTTATTGAGAGAATATTTTGTGGTAAGATTAAAGAACATAGAATTGGTTCTATCATTAGGCTTATAGTCTTTTACAATATCATGGTCAATGATACTGACTATGATTGGGCTAGCTACCTAGACAAAAATATGTTAAGTGATTTAACCAAAAGTAACATTATGGATGATGGAAGATCTAATAACTCAATTAACTTCAACTTTTACTATTAGATGTTATGTTATTTTATGAAGTTGTTGGCTTATAATAATTGTAAGGGAAAGATGTTGAATGAGAAGGGCTTCTCTAATACCATATGTCAACATGTGATGAACATCATAATAACTCTACCTACTTATTGCATTAGGTGGTCACATTGAGGTGCCAGCATCTTTGGAAGAGGATGTAGTTGAGTCCTTGATTCCTAATAATGTGGTGCTACCTAGGGAATGTTTAGTTTATAGAAATCTAGTGTAGGGGATGAAGTTGATGAGAGTGTTTCTTGAGCACACAACATGAGGGGTAGAGGATAAAGAAGATGAGAGTACTTTTTGTTAAAGCAATTGATATGGATGATTTGGATAAGAAGTTAGAAGTAGAAGTGGCCAAGGCAGTAGAGAGATTAAGTAAGTTAGCAAAAACTTATGTTTTGTATTTCATTTTTAATATTAGTATCTTTGTAATTTGATGTTCTATAATGTTTTTTGGTATATTTTTGCTTTTATGTTTTTATGTTTATTAATTTTTATTATTTTCTGATGCTTTATAGATGAGGTGAAAGTGAAGAGAGAAGCATTGGCTAGGACATCAAATGAGATGAAGAGAAAAAAAGAAAAAGAAGAAAGGAGGGTTCGTGAAGAAGAAGAAAAGAAAGCATGATAGAAAGCAAAGAGGTAGACAAGAAAGAAAGAAGTGCAAAGGGCCCATGCATAAGTAGAGGTAAGAGGAAGGAAGGTAGTAGAGGTAGTAGAGAGAGTAGAATATTAGGCCTTGTCACATGAGCTAGTTTATGAAGCATTAAATAATAACTAAAGAGATGAAGATAAAGTTTGGAATGTTTTAGTACTCAAAAAATATATAATATTATGTTTACTAAGAATACTTACAATCTTGTTTAGTTTGTAGATCATAAGTTGGAGGACATTGATATGGATAGGATGCTATCCCTTTCAAGAACTATTATGTTGCCTCCCTAAGAGGAAGAATTATCTGATGAAGATAGGATGAGGTGATTAGAAAAGAAACTAAAGAAGAAGAAAGAATTATAAACTTATTGTGAGTTAGTGATTTTATTTATGTTTTTATTTTATTTTATTGGGTTAGGCTTATGTCATAAAGGATCATAAAAAATGGTAGGGTCTTCAATGTCAGGATTATTTACAAGAAGAAATATTTTCTTCTCATTAAGTAGCTTAGGGAAGAAAGGATAGTGAGAAAGATGAGATACATATTTATTAAGAAGATGGGAGTTAGTGATTCCTTAAGGCCTTTGAATGTTATGTGAAGATGAAGAGGAAAGAGAAAGAGATGGAGGTCCCTAATGCAAGAGAGGAGAGTAGGATATAAAGGAAGCATAAAATTGAAGACCTTACCATTTTTTATGTTTCACATGTATCTATAGAGGGTTTGGACTATCTATTTTTCTCTCCTAAAGAGATCACACAATAGTTGATTGATGTCTTTGGTTATGAGGCCTCTAAGATAGGGGCAATAATAGATGATGATAGGTATAAAGTAGGACCTACTGGCATGGATGTAGGTATGAAAATATACTTTAGTTATTTATTTATTTTATTTTAATTTTCATTTTTTGATTATTTAGTATTAACATTTTATAAGATTTAAGTTTTACTTATGTTAGTATTTTTAATAATTTATATGTTTTTAATATTAATATTAATATTTTATTATTTAGGGGCTTTGGAAGATTTTGGTAGAGCTAAGAAGGATATAGATCATGTAGATGTTGTGGGAAATATATTCCCTTCTCATGATGAGACTCTAGGTGGTTAGGATGATCAGAGTTAGATGTTAGTAGGAGAAATTGAGATGAGATTGGTTTTTAGACTTTGTATTTTTTATGGATATTATGTATGGCTATTGATGGAATGTATTCTAATGTTTGTATACGAACATTTTGCTATGGTAAAAATATAGTTATTTTTATGGATTTTTGATGTTTTTCTACTTTTATAGCTTTAATAGTTTTCTATGTTTACAGTTTTTTCTAAGTTTTATGTGTTATTGGTTTTCAAATTTTTTCTAAGGTGGAAAAGAAAATGATTGTGATAAAAATAAAAATATAAAATATAAAATATTTAAGCTTATGTAATAGAAACTAAGTACTAATGATAAGAAATAAAGAAAATTAAGCTAGGAAAGTAGTAGAATGTTGCAAATATACAAATTAAATCACATAGCATAATGATGAAGTAAAAATAAAAAACATGTCCAAATTCTAGGAAAACTGTAAACAAGGAAGAGATGATTAAAGAGAAATTATGATGGAATCATTACAAAGGTTATTCTTATGATAAGGCTCTTCTAGCCTTTGCTCTAGTAGGATCCTTTATACTTTTAATGGACTTCACTATATCTAATTCGTTGAATCCTAAGTATATAAACTTGTACATGCTAGAAGATCAAGGGATGCTAATTTTAGGTTCTTTGATATTTATTTTAGTAAAGGCTTATCCAATGAGTGTAGGTTTGGATCCTAGGCTAGACTCCCTAACAACATTAAGAGGTAAGATAGTAGAGACCTTAGGATCTATGTGAATTACTACCTCTTTACCCTAGTGTAACAGGGATGAGATAGTGTAGTGGTAGGCTAACCAAGACCTTTCTAAGATAGCATTTATTCTTGATTGGTTCCTAATAACTACAAAAATTTCCTTATATACAATGCAACTTCCTACCAAAAATAAAGAGGAGTTATAGTTAGATTACATGACCTATTTTTTGAGGTTGAGACACTCAATGATAGACCATGAAATGATGTTGGTTTCAACTCCATCTTCCACATGCACTAAAGAAAGGTACATATTTTTTCCTACTTGAATTGTAATGTGGATTAGATGTTAGCATACAACAATCATGGCATGATGAATTTTTATTTTTTCTCCTTTGAAACCAAATAATCTACCTCATATTTAAAGTATTAGCATAGATGTGAATTCTTGGACATGAGGCTGAATGCCTATAGGCATAGTGATTGAGTTGAGAAGTTCATTCAAAACTAAGATGTGCTATATAGAAGTTATAATTAAGTCAAAGTGGAAAAAAATGATCCCCTTTGATTTCATTGTAACTATTATTTAGGATAAAGCCTTGCTCCTAAATAGAGTTTAGGACAAATAGAGTTTAGTGTAGAAGAATCTGGTATGATAATAGGACAAAAAGAAGTAGAACCAAGTTTAGTTTGGAAAGACATCTTCTTTTTGTTTTGAGTAGGATAATTGGAGACTTAGTTCTTTTCTTTGCCTTTGTTTTATTTAGTCTTCTTTTGTATGTGTGTGATGATTCTAATTATAAATATTAGAGTTTAAAGTAATAGAAACTCTTAAGACTTAGGTAGGGAGAAGAGGCATGATGGAGGAGGAATTGCATAGGGGAGAATAGAAGGCTAACTAATAGGCCTATATGGTGTTAGAAAAATGATGAGTGGTGAGGTACCCCTACACTCAACCATATGAATACGAGCGTACACGCGTGATCCGGTCGAACTCCGCAGAATAAATGCCTTAACACCACAAGAAACACTTGGGGTTAATTGTTCGTTGTCTTCCCAGGCTTGCTTGTAAGTGTCACGGTGTATGGTTAAGCAAGTCTGAGGTATGTGATTGTTTTGGTATTTTTTGGCTTATCTCCTATGCTATCAGAGGAAAGGGTTGAGAACTAAGCTAACTCTAACTACTGTCCTAAGTCTAAATTAACTAGCGTTAGCATCCGTTCCCACTTACCGGACACACCCTGAACTATGCAACTGTGGCTTACCAAACGCTAATCGTTACTGGGATCGCCACACGTAACGCAAGTGCTCGAAGTGGTCGTACTGAGGCACCTATTTAGCCTATGTTGGATAAGCAGCCGATTCCTTAGCCAGCCGTACACACTCGTGGGTGCTCGTAACTAAGTCGTACTTATCACATGTTCTAGCCTAGCAATGAGTAGCCGATTTCTTGACTAGCCGTACACATTGGACTACCACTGGGATTACCAAGC
>MNCI01015796.1:435450-461067 GCA_015680685.1 Gnetum montanum | reverse complement strand
ATATCGCGTATGCGATATCGCGGCACATGCAGGTCACGTCTCATCAAAAAATAAGATAGTTTAATGAAGGAGATGGAGGAGAAGTAAATGGGGAATTTTTTCATGTAGAGTCTTTATTGTAATGGGAGATCATGATAATAACTAGGGAGTTCTACAGACATTTTGGAAAGAGGAAGAATTAGCACCATTCTAAGAATGGTCAATGATAAAAGACTTTTAAGGCCTTGATGGACCTAGCTAGGGGTGAATAGGAAGTGTGTTAGGTAAGGTTCATTTGAATTACAAAAGATGAATTAGGATGATTTACTTTGTTTTTTAAATTAAATGTAGAAATTCTTACTAGGTTACATAGGTATGTTGAAGATGATCTCTCCTTTCTCCACCAATTCCTAAACATCGAATTTAAGCATTTTGCAATCCTTTGTATCATGACCTAAAACTTCATGATAATAGAAAAAATTATTAGAATTGCATCACTTAGGAATAGGTGGATCTCCTTCCACTTGTTGGGATGGATTGATTATCAAAGTTTGAAGTCTCTTGAAATAATTCCTCATTTTTTAGAGACTTGATTTGAAGTGATATGCCCCTCCTTTAATAGCATGTTGTACAATTGAGTGTAGGTCATTAGAAACGTGTGGTATTTTTACCTATTCTTTCTATGATATCCTTTTTTCATTTTTGACTATGTTCTAGCCACTATAGTTTGGCTTAGAATTTGTATTTGTATTTGTATTTTCATCATGACCAGTATTTTTCAATAACGAATTAAGAGTGGGTTGATTCATACAAGTCATTGTTTGTCCTATATTTTGAGAGGATTTATATTTTTAGCCACCTTGATTACCTTGTTGAGAAAGTTGACCTACTTAGGATTATTATATTAAATTGCCACCTCCTTAATGTACGTGATTGAAGTGATTGCATTGTGAAGGCTAAGTAGCCTTGGATAGACCAATTTTACTCTAATATATCATTGATAGCTATTTTAAATATATTCAATAACTAGTCGTTAGGAAAAGAATGTATGAGCTCCATGGTAGCCAATGTTCACCTAGAGATTAACTTAGAGATGGACTCATTATGTGCTTGTTTAATTACAAGAAGCTTCTACAAAGTACCTCCCTTAGTAATATTATACTTAAATCTTTTCACAAACATTTTAAAAATCTATGTCATAGTGGAGGAAATTGTGTGGTAGATGAAAAGGATCTACAAGAAGAGAAATATGAGGATGTTCCTTCTCATCATTATTGTGGACATTGATATCATCACTTTACTAACTATGTTGGTCCTAGACTACTGAGATTGATGTCGGGATTTCCAATGAGGTGATTTCCATTAATACTTGTTATTTCCTAAACTTCATTTCTAGTAATAAGATATTTCACTAATGTACCTTGTTTTGATGGAGTCAACTCAATGGGATGGTTTAGGTCCCAAACTATTAGCTATTTCATAGATAGCCATCTCCTTAGATTGTTCTTGGAGAGCAGGATACTCAATTTTCACTTATCACATGTGACTTTATTGTTAGTTTGCATAATAGATTCCATAAGAACTTGTACCTGCCATGTTTTTATTAGTTTATGAATATGGGAAGGAGTAGAAACCATGGCTAGATATGGTGTTAATAAGTGTCTCCTACACATACACTTAGAAGAAAATAAGATTAAGTGTAAAGTGAAAAATAAATTAAGTAAGAATAAAAAAATTAAGAAAAATTATAAGTGTTGGAAGAAACCTATATTCTTGTAGGTAATAAGTCTAAGATACTAGAGATACTATTGGCATTCCCTCTAGCACCAAAAATGTTCTTCAAAAATTATTTTTCCTAACTTTGTAAGCACACCTTCATGAATCAAGTCTTAAGAACTTTGCAACTACAAGTAGTCTTTGACTAGATATAACCTTTGCTAAGTTAGTGATAATAACATAATGGGACATGAATCTCCAATCAATTATGAAGTTACCCTACCACATGAATGACATGGGAATGATAAAAATATATGGTTTAACTACTAGAAAATTGGCAAAGTATTATTGCTAGAAAAATGACTAAGTATATAATGATAAAAGTAAACTAAGTATAGAATAGACTATAAGAGATAGATTAAATTCAAATATGAAACATGAGTAAAAGATCATAAAATATTGAATATGAGATGCTATGATATGGAGGGAAGGGTTCATGTTGCCTTTTGAAATAAAAAAATTGTTTTATTATTGAGAAAATAAATGTTTATCTCACAAGAAGGGTGAAACTACAAGTGTTATAATAAAAATGTATGTGGGATAAAATTAATAATAAAAACATAATTTATGAGTGAATATGGGTTTGGAGAATGGAATTGAAACTTAGGAGGATGAGGATACAAATGAATAATTCTTAGGCATTGTCCAAAATTAACTTGGTGCTAAAATGAGGCTATTTTGGCTAAGCATCACACAATAAATGCTGGAGCTAAAAAAATTTCAACTCTAGAATGATGATGCTGGTGTGCCTTGATTGATGTAGATACCATGTTAGCATTAGTACTAGAGTACAGATAAGCCTTGTTCCATGTTAGCATTAGTGTTAAAGCCTAGAGAAGCTTGAGAAGCTAAGGGTTAATATTAAGTGAGAAGAAGCCAAAGGTTAATATCAAGTGATAAGCTTGAAGATCACGACTATCATTTTCCAATTTCCAAGAGTGCTAATGCTCAATGTCAATGTTAGCTTGGTACCTAGTACAATTTTTATCTCTTTTTCAAGTTGTCATTTCTAGTTTCTAGGATGTTGACATTAATACTAAAATGAACTATGATGATGTTTATTGGATGTTGAAAAGCTTATAGACCTCTGGAATACTACAAATTACAAGTATGAAGTGCCATGAAGATGCTTGATATGACCTTGGAGGTGTTGACATTGATATTGATGTTGGCATTAGTGGTTAAGGAAAATGCTAGCACATAATTCATATCATCTCCAATAGTTTGAAAAATTTTAGTTTTTTGACTTTTTTAGAGTAATAAAGAATGAAGCTCATAAGTTAGGTTATGAATCCAAATGATGTTTGGAGGCCTATAGGAGTTGGAAATGTATCTAATGAAATTTCCTTTAAAGGTTTTGATGCTCAAATTCATGTTGGAGAATATCAAAACTACCCTTAGTCTTGATTCATGGTGAACCAAAAAGTGAATGTAATAGAACTAGAGAGGAAGACCCTACTAGTTTGGAGAGGAGATAGATCTAAATTTATGCCATCTAAGACCTTGGTAAGAGTTTAGTTTCAAATATCATTTTAAGATTTCATAGATTCCATCATTGACCTTTGATTTTGTTTAGTATTTAGAATCTATTTAGGAGATCTTAGTCACAAAAATGCTTCTAGTTGCAATATTGTCATTAAGGTAGGGAAAACTTGGTACTTTGCTTTTACTTATTAAATTTTGGTGCTTTTTATCATTAGATTTTGATGGTTTGGTTTTACATACATTTGTTTTGGCTAATTTCAATTTGTTAAATAGTTATTTCGCAAAAAGTTTGTATGTTAGATTTGATTATTTTATGCATATTTTATGAGACTTAACATTATTATAATGTTTATTCTTGCTCATGAGATGTTAGAAAATTTTTTGACATAATTTTGGTTCATGTTAATGCCATTTTAATTCTAATAGATTTTTGGATTGTAGAACTATGGCTTTGATTTATAATTCATGTTTTAGATGCTTGAAATGACTCTAGATGATAATAGCCTAGAAGGCAAGAATACTTAACACACTGAAATGGATCCCAAGGATACCTTGTTAGTTCATTACAACATTATAATGCATGTCATGATGAATTCTGACATCACTTTTAGATGTCACATGTTATTTAAAGTAACTTCTATAAAGAAACCTTTGATCTTCTAGTAATGGAAAATTGTGAAAATAGTAAAAAACATAGATTCTATGACTTATTAGAATGCTTTAAAGTATAGAAATAAAAATTGATTATGTTATGAGGAGTTTAGAAGATTAGAAAAATTATTAAAATTTTAGATTACACTTTTTGATCTTTCAAGAATTTTAGTTATCCTTTCAGAATCTTAATTTTCAGTTTTAGTAGTAATGAATAGTAATAATACAAGTTGCATCGACACATGCTTGTCAAGATATCCCTATAGGCGTGTTGCTATTGACGCATGCTAGGATGCATTGACACAAGTATGTCAACATTGATATAGTTATTGCCTATATAAATGCACACATCCTTTACATTTATGGCACCTTTTAGTCTTAGTCTTAGCTAAACTCTTATTGTTTCTTCCTTCTAGAGTTAGAATATTTTTCCTATGAGTGCCCACAACATGGATCTATGAGATCTTATGAAATTTTATTCAAGTGCTTATGTACCTGGATACATTGGCATGAACAATAATAAAATCAAGATTTCCTACATCCTTTGTAGCACTTGGACTAGTTTAATCTTACATTTCAACACTTTATTTTACATGTAATTTACATTTATATTACTAAGTAATTAATGTAGTTAATCATATGCATGTGATATGACCACTTTAAGCATAATGTATTGATGCTTGGTAATTCCAACAATGGATACTTGGTACACTCACTAATGTACACTTGGTGACCTAGTGGCATCAATATAAGTTTAGGATATGTATGAAAAGTGGGAATGGATACTTCACATTAGGATAATTAATTAATAAAATAGATAATTAGTTAATTAATTCAATCATTAAATCTTCATTCTATCATTAAGAAATTAGAAGAAAAATATAATAAAATAATTATAGAAATAGACATCTTAAGTTTCAATCATACTTAATCATACACAGAGTTGAAACATAAGTGTGGATTGAGAAGACTTAAACTTGTAATTATACAATTTATTATTTAGGAATATTAGCAACTTAGGTAACTAAGTGTATGGAATTCGATCAGATTGCTCATAAACACTTGTGATTCATATGGTTGGACATGGGAACTACCCGCCACTCATCATTAGTGTTGTTACTAGAGACTTAGTTTATGTAAGTGTACTAAATATTATTAACTCATGAATCCATATAAATTCATTGTAAGGAAAATTTAAAAATTCATCGTTTATCCAAAATATTAGTAATAATAAAACTATCTCAAGGTACATTTTATATATAGCACTAAGATGGCTTCTTCTCGTAGGAATGAATCATTACCCCATGTTGATAAATCCAATCAACAATAAGACAGGACTAGACAGACTACTAGCAAGAAGCCTCAATAGCTAAGGATAATCTATAGACATCTAGATTTCTATCATTTAGATTTTACCTTTATTCTCCATCAAGATGAACAATTATGCTAGTGGGATATGAAGGGTAACATTTTGTTACCTACTGATTGGTCAATTGTTGTTATCTTTATGGGTAATATTATAAAGGCTGGAAATTGAATTAGCAAGCCTAAAGTATGAGGTGATTGATCATACATCTAGGAACTGTTAGTCCTCCGAAGCATAACTCAAAAAGGATTAGCACATTGAGGCATGTTATGAATCCTCCAAGGGTAAAAGGATCCTAACTCAATTGTTTCCGGAATCATAAAAAGAGGGCTTTAATTTCTTCTTAGTGTTGTCTCAATACATGGATTCTCTTCCTTTTTTAAGGATGATTTCATTCACCAATGATTGTAATCAGCCTTGGAGAACTTTGTGAGGGGAGGATGAAATCCAAGGCTTAAAGAACATCAAGGAACATGTCTCCTAATTGTTCATCCAAGGATAAGGAGAGAGATAAGGATAAGAACAAAGATAAGGAGAAGGACTAGGAAAAGGACCAAAGAAGAAGAACTAGTGGACATGATATCTCCTAGTTCTCCATCTTTACCATCATCCTCACCATCAAATTCTAATAGAAGAAGCCATGTTCGAGATAGAAGGAGAAGTGATTGGGGTTAAGATGGAGATGATAGGGAATTCCATTGGGATGATAGGAACTAGGAGCATAGATGACCCTAAGAGAAAGAAGAGCATCATTATGAGAGGAAGCATAATAGGTCTCATCATAGAAGACATGACTATGATAGGATCCATCATGAATATGATGAGTATGATGAACCATTACTAGTAACTAGAAACATGTTGAATGTTTTAGAAGTAGTTAGAATCCCCACTAGGTGTCAAAGGGATAGTAGGATAAAAAATTTGGATATGAACAATATCCGTAATTTTGAAAAAGGATATAATGCTAATCTGCAACATTATCTACAAGCTTTCCATGATACATGTATCTTACAAAAAATTGAGGCCTAGTGGCAAAAGCTAAAACTCTTCCCAAGGATATTCATCAAGGAAGCAGAAAGCTAGTACCAGTCCCTAGAACTAGAATCCATTCATAGATGGAATACAATGCTAGAGTTGTTTAATAACAAGTACTAGATATACTCTCGAGTGTCCAACTTAAGGAAAAAAATATAAGGATGGAAACAAGATAATCATAAATCCTTGGATGCAATCATGGATAGGTATTACTCTCTCTTGTATTGATGCCCAAGCCATAGATTTTCTCAAAGTGGGTAGCTTTGTAACATTATAAATGAACTTCAAAATAAAACCAAAGTAACTCTTGGGGTCTATGCCTAAGAGAGACTTTCAAAGATGAGAGACTATCATATCCAAAGGCTAATTGATTAGCTGGCAAAGCAAGAAGGAAATTTAAAAAGGATGAAAAAAATCAAAGAATATAATAAGGACTCCTCCATTTGTAGAAGAAAGGTGCATTTCTATGATTTAGAGGAGGAAGCACCACTAGATGAAATGGTGTAAATAAAAAACTTGCCAATCTAGAAATCTATTATTGAGATATCAGCTAAGGTAGATAAAATGTGTGACACCTTATATGAGAAGTTTCAAACTACTCTCAAGATAGTAGAGGAGAAGACAGAGTAGGGTAGTAGTAGAGGTAGAATGAGACAAAAGGATGTAGAAATGGATCATTATTAGTAAAAGGTAAGCCTATAGTACTTGA
The DNA here is from genome assembly GCA_015680685.1 of Gnetum montanum. Taxonomy (NCBI): domain Eukaryota; kingdom Viridiplantae; phylum Streptophyta; class Gnetopsida; order Gnetales; family Gnetaceae; genus Gnetum; species Gnetum montanum. The sequence continues at coordinate 454,066 of MNCI01015796.1, read as the reverse complement.
TGAGGCTGTAGATTTGGGGACATATGATGTCAAATGTTCCATTTGCTAATATGAACATTCCAAGGGATGTTATCCTATAGTATCACATCTACAAGAATCTAGGGTGTACATGTTCAACCCAAAAATTAGCAGGAATCAACCACCCAAGAGATTGCCTTATACATAAGGAAATTACAAGTAACCATTCCACCAAACATAGTATTATCCAAGTGAAGCATCAGCTCAACATTAGGAGCAATATTAGTAGTGGAAAAACCCATAGTCATAGGGGATGTCATCACCACAATAATAGTATCCTTACTAATAGTTTGACCCATATGGATATTATGTCTAATAACTTGTATCTCCTTCTAGCTTTGCAAGTTACACTTGTTTCACTTATCACTACTACACTCTAGAACATCATCAAACTCCTATTCCATGAGATGAGTCTCCCTCTACTTATCCTTCTTCATATCCATCACCTTAATCTGCACCTTCTAAAACCACTTGTTTTCCACCTATAGAACCAATGCAAGGGGAAATCCCATTGCAACCACAACAACATAATTTCATAAGGATAGTAAATTTATAGGTAGGAGATTATTTGGATGGCTCTAAGCATAATCCTTAAAAGAGGACTTTCTTTAGACTACATAGTCCATAGAAACCCTTGCAACACCCTTAGCTACTAACCCTACATTAACTTCTTTTAGAAACAACCTTAAGCCTTCTTAAAACCAATCATCCTCTAATATACACACTGTCATGTTGACCTATGTAGTCATAAATTGGATAAAGGTTGGCCACCTTCCTAAGAAATTGTCAACCTTTTGGTATGTCAAAACCTTAGAGATAATGGAGAATATGAAAATGTGTTTGAATTCTTGTAGAACTAAGAAGGAACAAGTGACAAGATGATTAAATGAGAGTTGAGATAACAAAACAAGAGCTAAGCTGGGATGGAAAAATGCAAGCTAGGATACAAACTATGTCTACAAGCTAAATGAAGATGTTCCAAAAACATCAAGATGTTAAAATATTAGAGAAATGATTCAAAGTTAAAATTTTAATTGTAGACTAGACGTCCTAGATTGATAGTAGACATCTCAATCCTTGTAGAGACATCTTAGCTAAGATGTCTTAAGATAGACATCTCACTTTCCATGTAGATGTCTCATCATAATTGGAGATGTTTTTAGATAGAAATATCAACCTCAAATAGGATGTTCCAATTAGTCATTTTCTAGTCATTACATGAATTCCAAGGATTTTTTGGAAACTCAAAGGGTATAAAACAAAGTGAAATTCTTGGGAAATGAGCAAGTACTCTTCATCAAATAGCTATCTTTGTCTACTTCAAATTGAATTAGCTTTATTCTTCATTGATTTCATCAATTATATGAATGGAGAGCTTCATTTTAAGGAATTTGTAAATTGATTTACTCTATTTCCTTGCTTTTTCTTCTTTCATTGTAATCCTATGTGATTAATGTGCTTCTTATGGAAAGGCATCTGCATTGAGCTGGTCAAGACCTTGAGTGGTTGAGTATGTTCACAGTGATGAAACACACTAGTGTGGAGCTCATGTTTTGTAAAGGTTGTAGGATCCTTGAAACCACATTTGAGCTTCTTGAAACGTTGTAGGGTTGAGTGTGTTCTTAGTGCCAAAATACTCCATGTAGAGCTCAAACTTTGTAAAGATTATGATGTTCTTTAAACCATATTTTTTAAAAGGACAAAGTTTGGGGGTATGCAAGGATTCTATCCTTCAATTGTGGAAGTACCCAAGTTGGAGAACCACATAAAAATTATGTGTGATTTTGGTTGTCTTGGTCATTTTATTTAGGAAACTTATTCAACCCTCCTTCTAAGTTCTTGATTCTCAAGTGGCATTAGAGCCTGGGAGTCTTAAAGTTAAAGCTTAATATCTTAAGAGTGAATGATGGAAGAGACATCATACACCAAGCCATCAATGTTAGATGGGATCATATTCACGTATTAGAAATCTATAATGCAAGGATTTTTCAAATCCATGAAATTCAAAGTCTAAGAGTCAATTCTTGAAGGATACATCCCATCCATCGACAACACCATAAAAGCTATCAAACCAAGAAGCATATGGACATTAGATGCAAAAGATAAGTTTATGTTTGATTCAAAAGTCAAAAATTATCTTTATTACTCTTTAAGTAAATTTGAATTTAATATAATAGCTAGATGTAAAACTATGAAAGAAATTTGGGAAATGGTAGAAGAAACATATGAAGGAAAATCTATTATTAAATAATCTAAGCTTTGAGTATTGCAAATTAAGTATGATAAACTCAAGATAAAAGAGGGAGAGAATTAGGGATTATTTTTCTAAATCAAATGATCTAGTTGTAGCCATTAATGGGATGGGTAAAGACTTTCCAAAAATTAATGTTATCATTAAAATGATTAGGACTTTACTGCCTAAATTTAGACCAAAAGTGATAGCCATGGAAGAAATCATAGATTTTTCCATGCTTAAATTCGAAAAGCTTCAAAGTGCACTTATTGCTTATGAGATGAACCTCATTAGAAAAGTTTCAATAAAAAAAGTTAATTTACCTCAAGTCTTCATCAAAAGAGAAGGAGTAATCTAAACAAGAATCAAATAGTGAAGATAAGTTGGCCCTCCTATCTAGGAGATTTCAAAGATTACTTGCATGAAAAGGTAAAACCTTCAATCAATCAAGCTTCAACCAATTAGGCATAAAAGGTACATAAAAAGGTAAAAATTTTAAAAATCCAAATATTGATGCATCAGCCATAGAGTATTGGTGATGAGAAGCTAGGTACCCCTACACCCAACCATATGACTCACAAAGCGTTCACTTGTGATCCGGTTGAATTCTGTGGACTTTATAGTTTCCGGTGCACTAGTTCTCTAGGAAGTAAAATGGACATTGAGGACATTTTTTATCTTCCCAACTACACTTATGAAGCTCAAGGATATGGTTTAAGTGTAATTTAGGAACATGATTTTTATCATTTTATATTTTATGATCTTGGTACTTGAAATAAACAAGATAGATAATAAAGTGATTTAATACCTATTTTAATCTAATGGACTAACTATTGCTCAACTAGTTCTAACATAAGTATCCTGTTCCACTTGCCATACACATTCTAAACACATATAACGTTGCTGGGTTTCCATGTGTTAAGTGCTGTTGGGATTACCAAACATCATATGCATGGTCGAAGCAATCATACTTATGTGTTTACTTAATTACTATTTAGCTTATCTTACTTAATTACTTAATTAGCATAATTACTAAAGGACATTGAATATATAACTAAAAATATTAAATGCATGAATAAAAAATTTAAGCTATCTAGAATGTTGCAAGATTTATCAATAGGTTCATCTTTATTGTCACATACACTATCATGCTCAAGTACAATAGTGCTCAAATAAAGATCTGTACACTCAATGGATCCTACTATGGGCACTCAGGAAAATATTCTAACTTTTGAATGTAAAAATTGTAAGAGCTTTGCTACAACTATGATAAGATGATCCCTAAACATGGCGGGTTGACATGTATTTATAAGCAAGAATAGATCTTGCATCAACGAGGCCATGTCAATGCATCAATTGATGCATTGATAAGGCCTAGTCAATGTGGCCTCATTGACATAGCTAATTTGCAACTCATCATACCCCCACGAATGAATAGAAACTTGTCCTCAAGTTCTTTACAAAATTGGGAAGGTATGGGATTATTGACTAGCACATAACTCAACAAAACTAACATGATAAAACTAAGTGCTCAGGTGTACAAATCAACAAAATTACAAATTATGGTATTCATGACATAAAATTAAATACCAAACAAAAATTAGACAACATGTCCTCTAATGGTGTGAAGGTAATTAAAAAGATCATATGGTCATAGATGGTGGAGGCTCCTGAGGCTTTGATGGACCTTCTCCAACTTCAAGCACATGTAGTGGTTGAGGCTGTTATGGCTATCTAGCTACTACTGTAACTTCTAGCATGAGGCAAAAAGCATCCAACAATGCTTTCATTTTCTCCTCCTTACTGTTGGAATCATGCATAGTCCATGTAGCTTTGCCAATCTAGGCTGGAATGGGCACATCCCATGGATAGGTAATTTCTAAGAATAGCTCCTTAGCATTGATGAACTAGGCAACAAATTATTTGTACTTGATGTTGAATTCCATCATTACATTATATAGCTCTTGATAATCATTCATTCTTCTGGATAGGTTCTTGATAGTTGATTGTTGATCAGTGAATTGTGCCCTAAGAACTTCAAGTTCAACACTTACCATCTCAAACTTTTTCTTGGTGTCCTTGTGATGCTTGAATTCAACCTCATACAACAAGTATGAGTTAGACACTTGCTTTTTGAGTTTCAATCATGACCATCCAATAGTCAGCATTGCTAAATTTATGTATTGGAGATTGGCTAGTTCCATATATTCTATCATTTCTTTAATTTGCAACTTCTTTAGGTAGATCTTTGCTTTGTTACAAGCATCTATCCCATTAATGATGGGCTATCACACCTTTCTTCATTGCCAAAGTTGCTAGAGGGTCTCATTTACTTTTGCCTTAGCCACTTGGATATGCTTCTCTTTCATCTCCTTCTACAAGCCAACTTAGTCTCTGTAGTGATTCTTAACTCTTTTAAATTTGAGATCCTCATTTTTATATGTGAAAATTTCAATGGCAGATTTCTAGCTTAAGGCATAAACTTCCTCCATAGATAGATTGTGATTCTCTATTATCAATTTCCATAATTTCATATTCACTTTGGCTAGCTACTCCTACTGTTGATGGATGAATTCTTGCATTTGTTATTTTTGTGCATCAACATTACATAGGTGATAGTTTTCTATGGTTAGTGTTTCATTTTCCTAGTGCATTTGAACCAAGTCCTTTTGAATTGAGTAATTCTTTGCTTTAGCTAGGGACTGGTTAAAGGTCACCATCACCATTCCTTCTCAACTTATTTTAATCATTTCTAAAGCTTCTAAAATGCTTCATCTCTAGTTATTGGAGGGTTGAGAAGTGTAGGATTAGCAAAACAAGCAAGAAGTTCAACAACCTTTGCAGCCAACCATTGATTTTGTACTTGAGTCATTTAAATTTATCCTTATAGGATGATGCATTTTCCCTTTGCTTCATGTAGCTCTGACTTGGTTGTAGTAATGCTATCCAGAAAATCAAAGATGTCCAAAATCGGTTGCCTGGTCTCCACCAGTTAGTCCAACAATTCTTTGTGCTAGGCTACACTTAATCTTTCATTGACAGTTCCTATGGATGTCTGCACATCTTGAAGTGTAGATACATTTAGTACAAACATTGCAAGTGCATTAAGTGCTTTCATGATTTGATTAGAAACCACTTCTGTAGTTGTCTCCTACCCTTGGGGCTGCATCACTAATACAATTACCCCCTTTCCCTCCTCTAAGCATACTAAAATGGAGGTATAATTCTTGGAGATTTCTAGAAATAAATGGTGTTGAAAAAGAGGTACCATCACTTCTTGGGCACTAGGATTTGATCTTGTAGGTAGCTACGTTTGTTGGATTGAGAATATTGATCCACCTCCCTTTATTTAGCTAATTGTTCAAGCCACTTCATTCAAGTGACTCATTGTAGGTTGATATATAGATGGATCTCCACAACTGATTCCTACTTATTTCTCTTGTTCACATAAGAGCTATTCTTTGATTTCATGCAAGTGCTCAATGGTTGCGTAACCCTCTAGCATTATTTCTTGAGTGGGTGGTGGAGGTGGTGGCTGCTGCTCCTCTTCCTTAGACATGGCAGGCATCTTGTCCTTCATCATTTTGGACTAAGAGGCAATGTAAGTATGCTTAATCATGTTCTTGGTGTAGTGGATTATCCCTACCCTTTTGTGAAGATTTTAGATAAGACATGGAAAAGGAAAGGTTTTCCTTCCATGTTCATTCTCTTTGAAACACTTTTCTATGTCTAGATAGATTAATTGTGGAAGGTTTGATCAAAATATCCAACTTAGAGCGGTACATTCCTAGGCTGAGAGGGAAGTAACCTTATTGGGTCTCATTGTTGGATTAAGGTGATAGGCTGCTATCTTGAAGTATACACATTCCACCGGTGTGAGTGCATCAAACTCTTTATGGTCAACCCCATAACACTACTAGGTACACTCTTTTTGACCTTTGGATTAGCTTGCATAGATAGCTCTGCCAGTTGTGTCCTAGAATCAGGCACCCAAGAGCATGTGCAATGGCTTCAGCTGAGTAAGACACTTGAATGTTCTTGATCTTCATAGTGAAACCTTTCCTTCTGTTATTCCAGAAGAGGTACGTCTCTTTCATGTACCACTCCTTACTAGATGTGATGGTTGGCCACATGGGAGAGGTTTGCAACTATGTCTTTACCTCTACTAAAGCATGCTTTAAGAATGATCCAAAGTTTAGTTCCTAGAGAACTAAGTGTTGGACATCACAGGGCCTAATTGTGTCAAGGTAGACTTGTGTTAGTATGACCTCAAGTCTTGGTATGGGCCTTGGTGCCTCTCCTCGTTGTGATTATACTATTGCAACCTCTTCCTTGCGAATATGTATAACCAAGGAAGGGTTAAACTCTAAAAAATTGATAGTTTTTATTATCATTGTATTCATTAACCCTTTGGAGGACAAAAGATTTTCATTAAAAACCTTAAGGTTTGTGGCCCCCATGATGAAGAGCTTACCTTTTATAGCTACAGGATCAAAGAATGAAGTGATTTTGACAAATGATTAGAAAGTTATGGGTGCTAGAAGGTTTTGGGCTTTGAGAAATGGCAAAAAATCTGCTCTTGTTATGAAGTAAATGATAAAATTTGCAAAGTGTTTGGTGGTATTTTTATATTTTTTGCATTACATTAATGGGGCCTAGTCGACATGGCTATTGACCATCATTGACCTTGGTGAAACTCTTAAATCAAAAGGAGTTTTTGAGTGAAATTGGAGTCAAATGAAAGCCCAAAAGGCTGTGATCATGATAAAAATAGTAGGAGAGGATGTTGGAGTTGGAGTTTAGAAAATTTAGAAAGTTGAGAAAATGGTTGGAGAATGAAGTTCTATGAAAGTTTAAGGAGCACAAAGCTAGATGCACAATGGGGCATGTGAAAGATATGATTGTATCAATGTCTAAGGTAAGGGGCTTAACTTTCCAAATAAAGAAATATGCAAGTGGGTCCTCCCCATAGTAGGCACATGCCTTTTTTGCCCTTGCATAACCTTAACTAATGAGTTCATGGACCCCCAAAGTTAATTAATGGTTATGAAAAGTTAAGGACCAACCTAGAAGAATCTATCCAAGAATTCCAACATGTCAAACTAAGACATCAAGCATAACATAGAATCTAGTAGTGAGGTGAGTTATGGGTAGCACAGATGGATGACTAAGAGGGTGGGATGGAATCCAAAATTGAGGTCATAAGAAGTCCCTTGTGAAGTTTATGTTTAAAATGACCTGAGAAGATCCATCCTTAGTCTAGATTAAAACCAACCACTTTTAGTGACTTTGCATTGCCACTTCAAGATTGATCCATTCCCTCAAGAAACAAGATTGCTCTCATAAAATAACCATCGTTCCATAAAAAGAAAAAAAGAGAAGTAGGAAGTGAAAAAGAGCCTTAGTTAGAGGGGACCTTTAGGCATGGGTAACATGTATGTCTAGTCCCATAGCCAGTGCTTATAGCCCATTTATTTCTCTAAGGGGTGTGCCTTGAATTTCCATCATTTTTTTGGATGGAAACCACATCATGCAAGGACTTTATTTGACTTCCTGTTACTGGTCAACATGGAATAGTAAGAAACCAATGAAAGCACTCAAGTGCCCAAGTAAGTGGAAGAGTACAAAGAGTATTAAGTCCTCTTGAAGTCACACCCTATGAAAATCTTTGAATCCTTCCCAATTCTAGAAACTACCAAAGTCACCAATTTATTAAAAGTTTATATAATGAAAGGGATCTTAAATATCCAAAACAAGGAAAACCGTAGAGTTTTTGAATGGATGGATGACATGGACTCACTACCTATGTAATGAAAAATAAACCATGTCTTATTCATCAGACATCAAAATTCAAAAATAGAAACTAGACATTAACAACCAAAATATTAAGCACAAATCACCATTAGTAAATAGCAATGTTGGCAATATGTCCTATGGTAATAAAGCACTTTTATTAACAAAATTAATGAAAATTCACACAAAAATTAAGTAAAATATATAAGAAAGTATGAAATATTCAAGAAAGATAAACATACTAATGATGCTATAAAACAAAAATCGAGAAAATGGACAAAAATCAATGAAGTGTAAAAACAAATATGCAAAAAAAAATGTGTAAAAAAAAAAGGTTAAAAAATAAGGAGCCATCTGGATGGTTAGCATGGATGGCTATCTTCCCCATGATTAGGTTGAAGGGAGGAAATGTAGAATATAGAGTGTGGTTGTCTATCTAATGAGGTAGTAGTTGCACTAGCTTATCTTGGCTCTAGGAAAATTTTCACTTGTTGGATGTTGATCAACTTTTCTTTGTGTGGGCTCTCAAGTTCGTAGATTAACATGATCCTAGAGGGAAAATTTATATTAATTATATAAGGTTCCTTCCACAACATTTGAGACTTTGTTTTCTAGGGTACATGTGTGGAGTTCTAGTAAAGAACCTTATCTCTAGGTTGAAATCTTAATGTCCAGATTCTAAGGTCATGAAACTTCTTGTTGTATGCCTTGTTCACTTAGTTCAAAGATAGGGTAACTAATCAATTTTCATCTAACACATTCAGGTTAATTAATCTTTCTATTTTTGCTAGGCTAAGGTCAAGGTCCAAGTCATAGGATGTTGAAAGTGTATGAAGCTCAGATTGGACTGGAAGTATTGGAAGTTTTCTATACACTAACTCATAGGGAGAGTATCCTATGGGAAGTTTCCACATGAAGTGATAGGCCTAGATAGTGTTGTTGAGTTTTGGGTTTTGGTGTCTCTGATATTTGCTTACAGTCCTTGTTAGGATCTTTGTGATCTCCCTATTGGTAACTTTTTCTTGGTCATTGTCTTGGGGGTAATAGGGTGTTGTTAATTTATGTCTAAGCCCCAACCATTGCATCAACTTCCAAAAGATGGCACCTATAAAATGGGTTCCATTGTTAGAGATCAGTGATTGTGATACACCAAACCTATTTACAATATGTTGTACAAATTGAGCAGTAGTGGATGATGTACAGTCAATGATGGTTGCTACTTCTGCCCATTTAGTGTAGTAGTCAACTGCTATGATGATGTGCACGTTTTCATTGGACATGGATGTGATGGGGCCCATGAAGTCTATGTCCCATATATCAAAGGACTTTAGTGGTTGAATCCATTATTGAGGATCCTCCATTTGAATAATCATCTCACAATCTCCTTGACAACATTCACAAGATTGGACAAACTAGTGGGCATCCTTAAAGATTGTAGGCCAATAATATCCTACCATTAATATTTTTATGGCTATGCATATCCCTACATAGTGGCTTCCACAAGGACCTTCATGAGCATTCTAGAGAACATGCAATTGGTCCACATTAGGAACACACCAATGAACTAGGCCATCGAGGCATACTTTGTAAAGGTGTTTGTTGATTTCTATAAAGTACTTTACTTTGTGAAGAAACTATTATTTTTTTCTAAAGTCCAGATCTTATAGCATATCCTGAGTGAGAAGGTAATTGAGGATGCCATCATACCAATTTGATTTAGTGGGCACTTGATCATTTATCACTCCTATAAAAAGAAGTTCATCTAGATATTGATCAGAGAGTAGACTCTCCTCCTCTTTATTATCCCATCTTAACCAAGAGAGGTGGTCAACAACCACATTCTTAGTCCTCTTCTGATCTACCATTGTGAGATTGAATTCCTGCAAGATCATGAGCTACCATATGATACAGGGGCTTGCCATTGGCTTATTCATTAGGAAGCGGATGGCACTATGATTTATGTGCATAAACACTTTGTAGCTAGGCACATAGTACTTAAAATTTTTGAGAGCATCCACCATTTCCATTAGTTCTTTCTCAGTTATGGTGTAATTCAACTGTGCATCTACAATGCTTTGGCTTGCATAGTGAATGTAATATGGTCATTTCTTATCATCCAGTTGCATAAGCATAACTTCTAAGGCATAGTCAGATGCATTTATCATTATATGAAATGGTCTGGACCAATCTAGAAACCATAGAATTAGAGTTTCTATGATTTTTTCGTTTAGCTGTTGGAATCCATGTTCACACTTCTTTATTTAGAGAAATGAAGTATCTTTCTTTGTAAGCTCAACCAATGGCTTTGCAATCTTAGAGAAATTCTGTATAAACTGCTAGTAGTAGCTAGTGTGTCCAAGGAACAATCAAATGTCTTTGACTATCTCTAGTTGGTGTGTGATTCCTTGGATGATCCTTATCTTTTCTAAGTCTACCTCAATCCCTTTTTGCAAAATTTGATGCCCCAGTACTATGCCCTCTTGGACCATTAAATGGAATTTTTACCAATTAAGCCTAAGGTTTGTTTTAACACATCTTTTCAATACTTGCTCAGGGTGATCCAAAGCATGCTTAAATGTAGCCCCATAGGTGGAGAAGTCATCCATAAAGACTTCTACCTTGCTACCAATCTATTGTTGAAAAACACTAAGGACTAGGCATTAAAATGTTGTAGGAGCATTGCATAGATAGAATGGCATCTTTAAATATGCAAAAGTTCCCCATGGACTCATGAATGTTGTTTTGGCCTAATCTTATAGCACAATCTAGATTTGGTTATAGCCACTATAACCATCCAAGAAGCTATAATAGTAATTCTTAGATATGGTTTCCAACACTTGGTCCACAAATGGAAAAGGAAAATAATCTTTAAATGTTGCCATATTCAATAGCCTAAAGTTGATGTAGACTCTCTACTTTCCATCTTTCTTTGGCACAATTATGAATGGACTAACCCACTCACTATCTACAATGGGATAGATGAACCCTACCTTAAGAAGTTGTTCTATCTCCTCCTTGATGATTTTCTTCAACTTGGGGTTTAGCTACCTCTACAGCTACTTTCTTGGCTTCATGGCCAAGTTAGTGTAGATACAATGCTAACATATCCTTGGATCAATTCCAATTAGTTTAGGATATGGCCAAGCAAAGGTTTTTGACCATTTGTTGACCAACTTCAAGAACTTGTCTTTTTTGTTTAGAACCAAGATTTGCATTGATTATAACCAACTTGTCATTTTTCAAAAATGCATACTTCATGCTAGCTGGTAATGTTTTTAAAGCTAGGGGCTTTAGCTTGAAATGATCATGGATTACCAACTCTTCCCAACAAGTATCATCATCTTCATCATTAGAGAGTTGGTGATGAACTTGCTTAAGTTCATTCATGCCCTCGACATAAGCACATGTCAAGCTCTTAAAGGATTCCATGCATAGTGTACTATTGTTATAGTTAGTTGTTAGCCACTGGATGCCCTCTTGTTTTGTGTTTTCTATGTACAGGCACTTTTGGATATTGGTTTCATGTACATACTAATTGCATGCTTTAATGAATGTACTTTTAATGGATCATATTTTTTGTATGCAATTGCACCTATTATCACTATATGTAATGTATAGAACTCACTTCTTCTCGAGTTGTCCAAATTCATTCTACTTGAAGATTCTTCAAGGAGAGGTCCCTGATGCCCATTTGTGCATCAATAATGGTTAACCATGCATGTCCCATAATGATGGGAACATTGCCTTTGCAGTTTTCTACCTTGATCACTAGAAAATTGGTAGGATAGGATCATCTACAAACTATAGTCATAATATCCTTCACTAATCCCAAAGGGATAGTGATTGACTAGTCTACCAATTCTAAATGGATATTACTCTTCTTGAGAGGTGGTAGGTTCCAGGCCTTATACATGTCATGGAAGATGAGATTAACATCGGAACTGAAATCAAGAAGAGCCTTGCATGACTCATGACCAATGATCTAAAAGTAAATAAGGAGGACTTCTTAGGTTAGATCTTTTTTTGGGAAGGTTTCTAGCCTTGATCTAATCAGAAACAACATGAGTTAGCATCATAGTGCAAATATGAGGTGGTGTTTGGTTTGAAGGGACCTTGAATATGTTTGATGCAAAGGATGAGGGTGTTGGAGATACAAGGAAACCATCCACATTAGGTTGTGATGGTTTGGAAGGACTATTAGGTCAAAAAATGGTTATTTCTTGGATCTATTGTCTAAACCACTCGACTAGAAGGCTAGTTGTGAATTTACAGCCCTTGTAGCATTTCATTGTTGTGGCTGTGGGGAAATTTCACCTTGCATAGATGAAGCAAGAGGTAACTAGGTTGAGGGTGGATGGATGTATGTAGAAATATGCAGAGGATGGTAAGGATATGGGGTTTTTCCTCGAGTAGATGGTGAATGAGTTTGATGGTACTCTGGAGGGTAATAGTGATGTTGAAATAAGGCATGGCTAGCAGTGCCACATGGAGAAATGGGTTGCTAAACATAGTACTTGTATGTTTGTAGTTTCATATAAGGATACTACTATCTTAGCAGTGGCATCCCCCATGACTATGGTTGTTTCCATTATTGGTATTACTCATATAGTTGTGGTGGAGCTCCATTTGGATAGTAAGCTTGTTGTTGCTTGTGGAACTACCTTGGATTGCCTTGAGGATAAGATAATCATTTGGGTGCTTGCCTACTTGTTAGTTGAGGATTCTACATGTACATCCTAGACTCTTGTAAGTGTGACACCATAGAGAAACATCCCTTAGGATGGTCATATTGACAAATGTCACATCCAACATCATCATTGAAGTCTATCTCCACAACTTCTTCTACTGCAGTAGCTTTGCCCTTACCTCTTTGAAATGCATGTTTAGCTTCCTTTTGTCTCTTGCAGTCATGATCACTATTCTACTCTTTGGATTCTACAATAATATTCATAGTAGTTTGGAATTTTTCATCCAAAGAGTTCCATATTTTATCAACCTTTGCTAAAATATTAGAAATAGATTTTGGGATGGGCAAAGTTTTCCTATTCATCACCTCATCAAGTGGTGATTCCTACTTGTCATAGAATTGGACCTCCATTTTCCTGATGGAAGGATCCCTATTATATGCTTCTACACATTTCCTATTTTATAGCTCACCTTTTTCTTTTGCTACCTACTCTATCAAACTTTGGATTTGATGAGCTCTTAGTTTAGACAATATCCCTTGGGTATAGACCCCAAGAGTTCTTCTAGTTTTTGAGCCCATCTATGATGTGGCAGAGTTGTTGCCTCTAAGAATAACCATGAACATGGCATTGATGTAAGAGAGAATAATATTTAACCATGGTAGTGTCCAAGGGTTAATGGTTCCCTTGCTTACATCCTTGGATTTACCTTCTTAGATTAGATACTTTGGAGCATGTCTAATACTTATCATTAAATAGTTCTAGCATGGTACTCCATCTACAAATGGATTATGGTTACAAGGATCAATACTAGCCTTTTGCCTCTTTGATGATTGTCTTGGGAAATAGCTTCAATTTTTACCAATCATTCTATATGTTTTGTAAGGCACATGCATCATGAAAGGCTTGTAGATGGTTTTTCATATTAGAGTTATATGCCCCCTCAAATCTTAGGATATTGTTCATGTATAGGCACTTGATTTGACTATCCTTCACATGGTTAGTTGGAATTTTTACAACCTTGACAATATTCAACATGCTTTAGGTTGCCAATAAAGGCTCTTCATCATCATTATTGCATTGTCATTGATGATGTCCTTTGTTACCCCTTTGTTCATTGTGGGTCCAACAATTAGTATTATCTTGTTATTCACCTCCATCACTGTTGTTTTTTTTGTAGCATTTTTTAGAATCAAAAGAAGAGGAAGAAGAAGAAGTGGATGAAGAGGGCAAAGAGGGGGAAGGACCACCACCACCATGATATCTATTGACTCCTCTTTGGTTGTCATGGTTATGTTCGTTAGTTTTCTTATCATCTTGACGTTTTTTGAAGCCCTTGCCTTGACTACCATATTTTTTACTAAACCTGGATTGTTGATAGTGGACCATAGATTCAGGTCCACCACCTCATCACCAATAACAAGGGATGGATAATTTTCATGTTGAGAGCCCCCAAAGGAAGGGTCCTCATTGTTGTCTTGGTTTGGCAAGAACAAGGGATTGGTGAACCATTTTCCCTTTGCAAACACATGATGCTTCTCCTAGTGTCAATCTCTCTAGTGTTGTGTTTTAGTGGGATGATAGTCCTAGTAGTTGTAGTCATGCACAATGTACTCCTCTTGTAGATCTTAGATGCCTAACTTCTTAAGAGTTTTAAGTAGCATCATTGGCATAGATCAATTGGGGGGCATTACAATATTACCTTCCATGTCACACCATCATAGTTGTTCATCTTGATGTAGGATGAAGATAAAGTCAAGCACATACTAATCTAGATGAGTATATACCACCTTGCATTCTTGAGGGATTGGCAATTTAGCATTGTCACACTTGTGAGAAGAAGACATTTTGCAAAGCAAATAGAATATCACTATGTTTTTATAATTATATTATTTGAGAATGATCTTGACCTAAGGGTTTGTCCAATGATATTAATGATGTTTACTAATCATAGATAGCATGAGTTTCAATAGAAAGAGTCCCCAATAATGATGTCAATGATGAGTGATGAGGTACCCCTATGCCTAACCATATGAATCACAAAGCATTCACATGATATTCAGTCGAATTTCATGGACTCTATAGTTTTTGGTGCACTAGTTCTCTAGGAAGTAAATTGGATATTGAGGACATTCATTGTCTTCACAACTATACCTATGAAGCTCAAGGATATGGTTTAAGTGTAATTGAGGCACCTGGTTTTTATCATTTTATATTTTATGATTTTGGTGCTTGAAATAAAGAGGATAGAGAATAAAGTGGTTTAATACCTACTTTAATCTAATGGGCTAACTATTGTTTAACTAATCCTAACATGAGTATCTAGTCCAACTTACTGTACACATCCTGAGCATATATAATGTTGCTAGGTTACCAAGTGTTAAGTATTGCTGGGATTACCAAATGTCATACACATGCTCAAAGTGGGCATACTTATGTGTTTACATAATTGCTATTTAGCTTATATCACTTAATTACTTAATTAGATTAATTACTGAAGGACATTGAATAAGTAACTAAAAATATTAAATGTATGAATAAACATTTAAGCTATCCAGAATGCTACGAGGTTTATCAAGAAGTTCATCTTTATTTCTACACACACTATCGTGCTTAGGTACAATAGTACTCAAATAAAGATTTGTACACTCAATGACTCCTGTTGTGGATGCTCAAAAAAATATTTTAACTTTGGAATGTAAAAACTACAAGAGCTTCACTACAACTATGACAAGATGATGCATAAACATAGTGGGCTGGCACATATTTATAGGTAAGAATAGACCCTATGTAGATGGGGCCATATTAATGCATCAAACAATTTCTTGATGGGGCCACATCAATGCATCAAATGATGTGTCAATGGGGCCTATTCTAAGCAATCTATTTGACATGGCTTAGTTGACACAGCCTTGTCAACATAGCCAATCCATGAGTCATCAATTGGGTTTGTGTTGGAAGAGGCCATGTGACCTCTAAATGTCCAAGTATTGGTAGGTTTCCAAAGAAGGACCAACTTAAAGCTAATTCTAAAAAGAAAAATTTCTACAGCAGTTGGGATGATGATGAACAAATTGAAGATGAAGTTGATGCTACTATAATAGATTCACATATTATATGCATGGCCCTTACACATGAAAATTCAACATAAATCCTTGAGGATTCTAAAGGTAGAGATGATGAAAGGTATAGTGAATTACATGATGAAATTATTACTCTACACTATCTTCTTAAAAATGCAAGGAAAAATATGCATAGAAAAATCTCTTGCTTTACTATAAAAAGGAAACTCTCAGATGTAAAAGCTAAGGTTCAATTACTAACCCATTTATATGAGTAGATGCATAGGGATACACAAGATGCAAGGACTAGCAAAAATAAGGAATAGCCTTAAAATCAATACTAAAATGAAAATTTGGAAAAACTTCTCAAAAGAATGCTTGTACAAGTTTGGTATCATCAAGGAAAAGCAAGATCAAGTTTGATAATCTTTTCCAAACTAGAGATACTCTATATTTATGCTATAAAGTATGTAGATATGAACATGGTTATTATCAATCATATGTAGAGTAAAATAACATGACTACTTAGTCTTGTCAAGAAGTGCCTAGAGGATATGTTTGGTAGGATAGAGAATATTAGAGAACAAATGAACTAGAAAAAGGAATAGCCTTTGATGAAATTAAGGGATTAGAACCCATAACTATCAAGAATTACAAGCCCTTAAATTTTGAAGAACATGTACATGTCAAATAAGAAACCTCACATGAGTTTAGAGATTAAAAAATTGTTGATGAAAGAAAAGATAAGAGATAATTGCATGTTAATGAGGTACTCTATGATGGAGGACCTCATCTCAAACTTCATTAATTGTGTTCATACTAGAGAGTAGGGAAGGGAAGTAATGATAAGTCTTTATTCCTTCACTTTTTAGACTTAGTGTAGATTAGTTTTATATAAGTAGTTAGAAAAGAAATTGAATTGATGCTATTGAAAATATTTGGTTATTCAAAGAAAACCTCACTTGATCTTACAAGATGATGAGCTACAAATACAATCATGTGACCATCAATATTTTATGGACATTAAAAAAGGATTAAGGAACAAGAACCACTACATACAAGGTAAGATCAAGTAAGTTTGATTATTACATTCTATAGGAATAAGACCACCTCATTGCTGTTAGAACATATATGCCTTGTGGTATACATCACTTATTGGGCTATAATATGTTGTAGTTACTTTATTGTGCAATCATAAAGACCAAATAGTTTAAAAATGTTTTTATTGGTGATAACATCATTTGAGTTGGGCCCCTTAAATGTAATTCATGAATCTCCTAAGAAAAGCATCATTTCAAGGAATTTCCTTGTGAACTATCATCTATCTATGGTATTTAAATTATAGATACTACTAAGGGAAGAATTTTGTATTCACAAATCTTCACATTTGATCTTATAATTATTATGTAGATGATTGTTAGTGCATATGTTCCTACTCCATTCTACCTTGGAAAACTAGAAATGCATTTCTACAAGGAGCTAATTGATACTAAATGTCTCAAAGGGAGAATACTATTTTCTCGATAATAGATGAATTTAGCTCTATAATATATGATGAAGAAGTTCTATCTAGATAATTTGGAAAATCAAAGATCCATATGATAATGTGAAAAATGATTCAAGCAATAGGTGCATTATTGTCAAAAAGCTTTGAATAGGTCTAGCACATGTGTAGGGGAAGCTTGTATCGCATCAACAACTTATATCTAGTATAGGAGGAGTCTTCAAAGAATCTCACCAAAAGACACTAAGTTACATGACTCCATTGCTAGCATGCTTAGCACAAAATGAGCAAGAAAAGATATCTTCATATTAAACTATGGTAAAGTATCTAAGGTAAAACTATGAGTTTATCAAATTTATTTTTGGATCTTTTACCTTAAGATGGACTTCTTTGTAAAGATTTTTAAAATTGGCATGGTTATATACATTTATGAGCATTATGTTAAGGATATGATGAATGTACCATTTTGACTATTCTTGTATTAAATATGAGTTTTTCATAGTGGATATGAGCTATATTTTAATTTTTGGTAATGAATTCCTCACCAAATGGATCTCAAGCATCCTCGATGGTATATAAAGCAACAATTTATTTTGGTTAAGTATTTAAGGTAATCATGAAAATTATAGGTAAGATATTAGAAGTTACCTTGAAATATTTTATACTAGTATTTGATATTAACATGGTTTTATTAAAGTGTATTTTGGATATATTTGTGATATAATCTATATTAATTTTGATCCTTCAAAATATCTAGCTGATCATTCTTGTGAACTTTGGACCTAAAATGTTTAATATTTGTATTATATCTACTCTTTGTACCATGAGTTTGCTTTGCCTTATGTTTCTAATGTTCCCAAAAGGGAGAGAATGTTGAACATTTTGCATAGAGATTAAATATCATTTAAAATCTTCATACTTATATGACTGATTATTTTACAATCCTCAGTATGATCACATAACATATGATATCTTTTTTATGATGTCCAAAATGGAGGAGAGTTTTGTGATGGTTATGACATGGATAGATATTGTTTATGTGTGAGACAGTAGTTCATGGTTATTGATGAGACGCAACTTGCACTGGGCCGCGATATTGCATCCCATGCGATATTGCGTACGCGATATCGCGTCTTCTCCTGCGATATCGTGTACTGCTGCCATATCTATAAATAAGAGGTGGCACTCCCTTCATTTCCCAATCCTGGCTAGTGTAGCGAAGCTCTGGCAGATTGATCACTCCAGAGTTAGAATTTTTCCCCATGTGCCCGCAGTAGGAGTCCTAGAGTGAACGGCTCTTTATTCGAGCAGCTTGTAACCT
>MNCI01015796.1:393401-426580 GCA_015680685.1 Gnetum montanum | reverse complement strand
TCTCAACCCTTTCCCCTGATAGCATAGAAGATAAGCCGAAGATACAAAAAAAAAATCACATACCTCAGACTTGCTTAACCATACACCGTGACACTTACAAGTAAGCCTGGGAAGACAATGAACGATTAACCCCAAGTGTTTCTTGTGGCGTTAAGGCATTTAGTCTGCGGAGTTCGACCGGATCACGCGTGTACGCTCATATTCGTATGGTTGAGTGTAGGGGTACCTCGCCACTCATCAGTTATGTATGTTTGTGGTTATATGGTTATACTAGATAGTTTGATTTTTTCTATATTTTGGAGATAGTGTTTGTCATATATGCCTTTAGAGATAGGTTACAAGTTATGCTTTTGGTTATATGAGATCTTTTGATTTTCCCTCCTTGCATATTTTATGATGGACTTCTATGAATAGTTCTTGGGTAGCTCATGATGATTACTAGTTTTCTATGTGTTCTTATGCGATTAGGATCAATGGATATGAACCTTTGCATCTTTTTTCCACTTGCACTTTTTGCTGCCATAGGAATATATATATATATATTTGTTGGTAATTTTTACATATTTTATGGAATGTGCTAACCCATTTTCTTAAGTTTTGAACATCACCAAAAAGGGGGAGATTGTTGACCTTTTGGCATGTCAAAATCTTAGAGAAAATGAAGAATGTGAAAATGTGTATAGAGTTTTGCAAGACTAAGAAGGAACAAGTGACATGATGATTAAATGAGAGTTGAGCTGGGATGACAAAATGAGAGCTAGGATGTCAAAATGTTAAAGAAATGCTCTAGAGTTCAAAGTTGACTTGTAGGCCAAATGTTCAAAATTGATAGCAGATGTCTCACGATAGGTGTCTAACTTTCTAGGTATATGTCTCACTAAAATTGAAGGTGTTTTCAAATAGATGTCTTAACTTTGAATGAGATGTCCCAATTAGCCATTTTCTAGTAGTCTCATGTATTCTAAGGATTTATTGGAAACTCAAAGGGTTATAAAAAAAATGAAATTATTAAAAATGAGTAAGTACTCTTCATTGAATATCTATCTTTGTTTACTCCTAATTGAATTGGCTTTGTTCTTCATTGATTTCATCAATTGTATGAATTGAGAGCTTCATTGCAAGAAATTTGTAAATTGAGTTACACTTTCTTGTTAAATTTTTTTCTGTTATTATAACCCTTTAGGATTGATGTGCTTCTTATGAGAAGGTATCTTTGTTAAGCTTGTCAGGACCTTGAGCGGCTGAGTGTATTTGAAGCAACGAAATACTTTGGTATGGAGCTCATGTTTTGTAAAGGTTATGGGAGCCTGGAAATCACATTTTGATCTTGTTGAGAGCTTACAGGATTGAGTGTGTTCATAGCGCAAAATCACTTCATGCTTTTTTTAATAATGGTAAGATGGTAATAATTAATGTCAATCTTGCTTGGGAATAGAGATCAAAGCTATTGAAATTAGTAAAAAATGACCAAAACCCTTTGCATGGTCATATCATGAGCTGATAGGAATATATTTGTAGATATGACAAAATCAAATTTATATAGATCCCTCTATCAACCTAAGGAGGCAATTACAAAGGAGATTCAATACCAAGCTTAAGCAAGCTATTAACGATAAAATTGATGAACTTCTTAAGGTAGAAATCATCTATCTTGTAGTAGATAGTAAGTGGATAAGTCCACTATG
Organism: Gnetum montanum; assembly: GCA_015680685.1. Classification (NCBI taxonomy): domain Eukaryota; kingdom Viridiplantae; phylum Streptophyta; class Gnetopsida; order Gnetales; family Gnetaceae; genus Gnetum; species Gnetum montanum. The sequence continues at coordinate 424,895 of MNCI01015796.1, read as the reverse complement.
ATTGTATGAAAGAAAGGAGGAAAATGGAGAGTATGTATAGACTTTCAACTATTCAATATGACAACATTTAAGGATCATATTCCATTGCCATTTTTTGACTAGGTATTGGATACAATTACAGGGTATAACTATGATAGTTTTTTGGATGGTTATAGTGGCTATAATCAAATCCAAATAGCACTATAAGATTAGGCCAAGATGACATTCACAAGTCCTTGGGAGAATTTCGCATATAAAAAGATGCCCTTTGGCCTGTGCAGTTCCCTTGCAACTTTCGAATGGTTGGTACTTAGTATTTTTCAGTAGCAAATTAGTAGTGGTGTGAAGATCTTCATGGATGAATTCTTCACCTATAATAATAACTTTGAGAAAGCCTTGAACTATCTAGAGTAGGTGTTGAAGTGCTATGTGGAGAAAAACTTAAGGATCAATTAGTAGAAAAGAGATTGGGACATTAAATTTCAAGAAAAGAGATTAAGGTAGATCTAGACAAAGTATGGATGATCCAAAGAATCATTAAATAACCTCTCAAAGTGTAAAATATATGAGGTCATGTCTTGGACATACTGGTTACTACAAGCACTTCATCAAGAAGTTCTCCAAGATTACCAAATCACTAGTAGAGCTTATAAAGAAGGATGCACCTTTTGACTAGGTCAAGAAATGTGAACAAGCATTCTAATAGTTAAAAGGAAAGCTTGTAGAAATGTCCATTTTACATGCTCTAGAATAGTTCTGATCATTCCACATAATGACGGATGCATCCAATGATCCTTTGGAAATGGTTCTTACATAATTGGATGATTACAAACATCCATATTACATATATTATACAAGTAGAAGCATTGTGGGTACACAAATAAATTACATCACCATTAAGAAGGAGCTCATGGAAGTGGTGTATGCCTTGAAAAAATGTAGGTACTATGTGGTTGGATATCAAATCTCTGTGCGAATTGAACATAGTTCTATCTATTTCCTAATGAATAAGCCAATAGTGAATCCTTGTATCATAGAGTGGCTAGTGATTTTGCAAGAGTTTAATATAACCATGGAAGATAGGAAGGGAACTGAGAATATGATTTCTGATTAATTATCTCAATTGAGATGGAATAACAAAGAGGGTTTGAAGCCTTTCTCTAATCAACTTTTAGATGAAATAATCTTTGCTAAATCTAGTGATATCCAAGAACCTAGCCATACTAATTGGTATGATGATTTCCTCTCCTATCTTCTTACAAAAGAGACTTTAACAAAATGAGACAATAAGAAGAAGTAATAGTTTCTTCACTAGGTTAATCATTACATGGAAATCCAAGATAACCCATACAAGGTTTGTGCTAATGACTTGATTTGATGGTGTGTACCTAATGATGATCAGTTGCGTATCCTTTAGGATGCTTACAAGAATCCTTGCAAGGGCCATTACATAGGAAGAAGAATGGTTATGAAGATCCTCATGGCAAGATACTTCTAGGTAATGATCTTTAGAAATGCTCATCATTTCTCCCATTCATGCAAGCACTGTCAAAGAGATGGAGGACTGACCATATAAATGGAAGGGCCCCAATAGTGGATCCAAATAGTGAAGCCTTTCGATCTCTAGGGCATTAACTTCATGGGACTAATCACTTCCATGTTAAATAGGAAGGTTTACATCATTGTTGTGGACTCCTATACCAAGTGGATAGAAGTTGTAGCAATATCAAACTATATGTCCACACTACAACATGCTTTGTACAACAAAAAGTCATAAATAGATTTGATGTGTCAAGAGCACTCATTTTTGACAATGGGACATATTTCATAGGATCTAATTTTTGGAAACTAATGCAACAATTGGAGGTGCAACATAAACGCATAGCCTCCTATCACCCCCAAGCTAATGGTCAAGCTAAAGTTATCAATAGGAAGATCAAAAGGATACTAACATGAAAAATTAGTAGGTATAGAAAGGATTGGAGTACCTAACTTAACAATGCTCTTTGGACATATCATTTATCTTGGAAACTTCCTATTAGCTACTCTTCCTATGACTTGGTGGATGGAAAGTTACCCAAACTTTCAATCCAACTATAAATCTATACACTTACAACAACCTATGAGGTTATTTCAACATCGATTTAGCACAGAAAAAATGACTAATAACACTTAATTTACTAGATGAGAACTGACAAGTACCCATGATGATAAATGAAGTGCACAAGGCACATTCCAAACAACATCATGATACATGAATAAGAAGACTTAGGATTTAGCCTAGTGATAGGGCTCTTTATTGGAATCCCATGCATGTGCCATAATGTACTAAATTTCAAACATTATGAAAAGGACCTTATATCATGCATGTAACTTTTCCTTCTAGAGCCATGATCATCTACCAACCATTGAGCCCTTAAAAACATCTATTGGTTAACATACAACAAGATAATCTATTCATGGAACCAAGAGTAACCAATAATACTAATACTTTAGAACAAGCTTACTCTATTTTTTGGATCTCCTCCTCTCAACATAGTCATGGGGGAGACAACCATCTAAACCTAACATCTTGATGAGATTTACTAGTTTTTCACCTTTTTATTTTGCATCATTCTTTATATGTTTATCATTTTCTTGTTATTCTATTTATTTTCTTTTTCTTTTTCTTTTTGCTTTTATAAATTTCATCTAGTTTACTAGAAATCTTGAATTTGGTTATTAGTACTGTGAATTTAAAAAAGTATTAAAGGTAGTTATCACTATTATGATTAATTACATAAAAGACTTGTTTTTATCTTTGAATTGTGTAATATAATAACACAGTGTCAATTTTTGTATGATATTAGGCAATGAGTTCAAGACATTCACCCATTTCATATATTCCATGAGAAATAAATATTTTGGAAGCACAAGGTTCTTTTACATCAAAACCTAAAAATTAATCAATGATCTTGATACCCAATGAACTAAGAAAGGATCAAGTGAAAATGAAATAGGGTGTAACCTCAAGGGAACTTGATGTGATTTTCCTTAGCATTGTTCTTGAGGTTCTATGATATTCCACTGGTATAGCATCACTTCTACTATCAATCATAAAATAAAGCATGTCTTTGCATGGTGTGGTTCTTGTGAAAAAAAAATAACAAATAGCATAGGAACTCAAAGCACATTCCTTAGATTGAATAATGGGCTACAAGCACTAGTTGTGGGATTGGAAAGATATGTCACCCATGTCTAAAGACATTCTTCTAACTAAGGCCCTCTCTACTTCCTTCTTCTCTTTTCTTCTTCTCTTGGAGAGATGGTTGTCATAGGCTTTTAATTGATGTGAAGGGGATGTATGTTAATGCAAGGTTTCTAAAAGTCGCATGGACTTGGTATTAACTTTAAGCGAATTGGTATTAGATCACTTTGATTATAAATTCCATCAAGAACCTTGTATGGCTAGGAGGCCAATGATCTCTTCCACATCCTCTCTCTCTAGCATTTATTCATTAATGGTATATCATCACATTACCTCATTCCATGGAAAATTATTCAGTTTATTTCTAAATTCTATAACCTTTGGACAATTATTTATAGGTATGGGATGTAACTTCATGTGACCATTCATCATTTGTGAGGTTCAAAAACTCTTGATGATGAAGGTATACAAGGGTACATGAGACCTATGCTTGCTTTGGGAAGGATCCATTTGAATTCCTTTGGTCTAATTTTAATTAAATTTCCTACCCAAGGTTACTTGTTTCATCAATCATTTTGATAGCATTCTATCATCTAGTTTTGTTCTTTTGGCATCATAACTTCATCCAACTACACATAAACTACTTCTTCTAAGTTAAACCTATCCTCTTCTATGTTTTTATTAGTATTCTCCATCTTTCTAACTTCCATTTGATCCTTCTTTTGTTCCAAAACTCATCTAGAATTCCTCCATTTCTTCATGTAAAAATAGCTAAGAATAGTTGTGCCAACATAGCCTTGTTGATGCAATATAAAAAGTCTACATATATGCATGATAATTAGCTCATTTTTCACCATTTTCAAATATAGCTAGAGGATTTTTATAGTTTTTAGAGTCCAAGAACCTTCTAAGAATCCTAACTTATAAATTGATAATCCATTTTCACCAATTTTTTTTATCTTTGTACTACTTGAGGTAAGCTTTACATCATGGGGGACATAAAACTTTGGTTTTCTTAGAAATCTTATCAAAATATTTCTAACTCATGATGATTAACCCATTAAAATAATATTAAATTAATCATAATAAAGGATTAAGATCAACAAACAAACTCCAATAGCTAAATAATAAAATAATATTAAAATAATACACCTAGTCAAGATCATAAACAAGAACTTAAATGATCAACTCTTAACACCCAATAACTAAACATAGCTTAATTGAACAAGAAGGGTATCTAAATAACTAGAGGTTATGAACTAAAAAGCTAATTATGGGTTTTATTTATGATCATAGATGATACCAAAATGAGAACTACAAGCAAGTGGACCTTTGCAACTTAGGGAAAAGCAACATCAAGAAGGAAGGAACCAACAACAGCAACAACCATAGTAGCCCCAAGAGCAAGTAGCTGAGGCCACTCATGCCATGAGACCTCTTTAAGAGGAGTCTCTATCCTATAGATTCCCACTCTAGAGACAAGCCAATCTAAGTAGGATGAGGCTCCTAGGCTAAGGTTTAACCTAGAGTTCATCCTTATAAAGGCATGTTTGGAGTGCATCATGACCAAGGAGGTTCAAAGTTCTATTCTTCAAGAATTGAACTTTAGATCCTTCGTAGAGTGAATACTAGAGGAGGCCTACATACAACTATAGGGGCATCCCTTATTGCCCATTCTCTTTAATAGTGAAGAATAGTACATGGGGGAGACTTATTTATTTTGGAACAATTGACAAGAAGATGAATTGGTAAAGACCAAGAATATAATCATCTTCTTCTTGGTTGAGGCCATAGCAAAGGCCCTTATTTTGCCTAACATAGGTGCAAAGTTGATTGAGATATCAACATAGATAGACCTAGAAGCTAAAAAGGAGTGGATCTAGCAATGCTTTGGGATGGATTGCAAGGAGTACGATGCCATTACAAATGTAGAAAGAACATACTTTAAGATTGTAGCCAATATCACCTTAACTTAATGATGAGGCCTAGTAAGGTGAAAACTTTCTTCACCAAGCATATGCTACTCTAAGTGGAAAATTCCCAGTCAACCTACCGTAACTAATTTTCCTAAAGATTAAAAAATGCTTCAAGGAAAATGAGAAGGGTAGAAAGATACTTCCCTTTTCATGTCTCATTTGAAAATTATGCAAGAGGGAAGCAATAGCTTATTATTTCAATGACATGGTCTACCATGCTCCTATCACATCTTGGCAAGAGATGATGATGGATAAGGTAGTGGTCAAGATGCAAGAAGAAAAGTAGCTACCACCACCACTACTTATAACCATAGAAACTATACTAGAGATGCTTGTAACTATTGAATGACTTCGAAAAATTTAGGAGTACTAACTATTGTAATATTAGGACTCTGCAAGTGATGGGAAGCCATCCATTTCCCATCTAGCCATGATCCATCTCAATAATTTTGCAAGGACAATTAGTTGGCTGGACAATGAAACAACCCTACTATTCTCTACACAAAGAAACTAGGTAATAACTAGGCCTAATCCAAGTGCTAGGGAGCTTAGGGTATTCATTCCTGGATAAACATTCCCTAAGATTTTAGAAAATGTTGTAGCCTTATCCATCATATTGGAAGAAGATGAGGAAACGATAGTCCTAGTAATGCAACATAAGGAGTAGGAAATATAGTAGAGGTGGTGGATGATAGGATAGAAGAGGTCCTAAATGCTTCTATAACATATATACGAAACATCACTACCATTACAAACATCCATATATCTATAGAAGTAGGAAGTGGTTGGATGAGTGCTACAAAAAATAATGAGGTGTTAGAAAGACTAGTTGGAACTAGACAACCACTTTTGGAGATCTTTTATCTTTTAAATGAAATCATCACAAACTAGTCATTGCTACTTAAGATAAGGGAAAAATTGTTGATTGCCAATGCATAACTTGAGGAGGCCACCGCAATCAATTAATAGTTGGCCACTAAAGTTGCTTAGTTAAGAGCTTGTTTATCTGACCCCACTATTCTTAGGTAAGAGCTAACATGAGATGAAGCTTTCCAACATCTTTACAAAAACTTTAAATAGCTGAAAATGTGAAGATGATGATGATCTTTGATGTGTCCATGTTAGAGGATATGGACAACAATATTGACAAGGACCTATCATAGATTTGCAAGGAGAACTTGGTCCTTACCAAGGGCAGTTACTACCTGCAAAATGTTAAGTAGTAGAAGGACCAATTAGTCAAGTTTATATGCTAGCAACAAGAACATCTTGATAAGGTGACTTGTATTTGAGAAGGTTAGTAGTAGAAAATTGTAATCTCTCAATGAAGGAAGTTCATGATCTTTGCTAGAAGGTTGTAATTGAGGTAATTACCTAGAAAATAAGGACTTTAAATTTGAATAAGTAAAAAATCACTATAGGAATAGGGTTGGGCTAATCAATAAGGTCAATAAAAATGAGAGAAAATTGAAAAAGGTGAAGATGAATGAGACTCTCAAGTAACTCTAGCAAAGAGGTAATGTATCGTAGCCCATCTTTGATGGACTAAATGCATAAAAAAAGTAGAAAAATACCTAAAGGACTTGCAAATTAACAAGATGATGAAATATATAGAGTTTACTAACCTTTGTTATACAAACTTAGCAATGCTGATAGTGGGGAGGTTAAGATTAGAGTTGGAGAGATAGGTTGCTAGTTCCTACCTCCTCCATGAGGTAGAATTCAAGCTGCATAAAGAAACAAAATAAAAATTAGAGATAGTGAATGTAGAGCTTGAAGTTCTCAGAAGTAAATTCACTAGTTAACAATATATTGTTGAGAACTTGGCAATGAGAATGAATGACTACCAAGAGTAGTAGAACCTTGTGAAGATGTTTGACATCAAATGTAAAACATTCATAGCTTGATTCATCAATGCAAAGAAAATGTTTTCTTTGATGTCATGCCTATGAGACATTCTTGCATTAACCCATATAGGTGAAGGAGCTTGGACTGTGTACAATCCACTAAGCAAAGAAAACAAAATGAAAGCACTTCTAAATGCTTTCAAGATTCTAACAGTAGCATCAAGTTAGCCTCAACCACCAGTAGCATCAGGATGAGATGAAGAAGCATATGAACCATAGGAGCCTCCACCTTAAGGCATAGTCTGAAAATTCACATGTCTCTGATTGTTCAATAAATGCATGCTACAATTTTTTCCAAGTGCCCAATTTTGTTAAAGAGGTACTCATTTTTTGTAAAAATTGTACAATCAAGTACTTAGAGTTAGTTAGAGTCAATCAATCTATTTGTTTGTTAATAAATTTCATACTTACCTAAATTTTGTAAGAAACTTGATCCTAATTTTGTTTAGTCGAGGATGAGTTTTTTGTTAGTCATTGAGGTATGATGAATAGTAATAATACATGCTATGTTAACATGGCCCCATCATAGGTATCCCCATTAACACATGTTAGGATGCATTGACACTAATGTAATCATTGCCTATATAATTGCATACACCCTTTGCATTTTTTGCATCTTTTAGTCTTAGTCTTAGCTGAACTCTTAAAGTTTCTTCCTTCAAGAGATAGAATATTTTTCCTCTGAGTGTCCATAACATAAATCTATGAGATTTTATGAAATTTTATTTGAGTTCTTATATACCTAGACACATTGGTATGAACAACAATAAATTTGATATTTCCTACATCCATTGTAGCACTTGGACTAGTTTAATCTTACTTTTCAAAACTTTATTTTACATGTAATTTACATTTTTTTCTTGAAGTAATTAATGTAGTTAATGAAAAGCATGTGAGTATGATCACTTTGAGTATAATTTATTAATGCTTGGTAATCCAAATAGTGGATACTTGGTATGCCTAGTAATGTACACTTGGTAACCTAATGACATTAATATAAGTTCAAGATATGTACAATAAGTGGGAATGAATACCCCATGTTAGATAGTTAATTAATAAAATAAATAAGTATTTAATTAATTTAATAATTAAATATTAAATTTTTTAATTTATAAATTAAGAGAAAATATAATAGACTAATTGTAAAAATAGACATCTTATGTATCAACCATACTTAACCATATGTATAGTTAAAACACAAGTGTGGATTGAGAAGACAACGACTTGCAACTATACAATTCACTATTTAGGAATATTTACATGTTAGGTAACTATGTCTATGAAATTTAATTGGATCACTTGTGAATGCTAGTGATTTGTATGATTGGGCATAGGGACTACCCATCGTTCATCAAGTAGCTTTAGATTCCTACTTGATAGTAACCTCTTTTAGCTTAGTTCTTTTCTTCTAGTTCATTGAGATTTTTGAACATATTTTTCCATCATCCAAGGTTTTGTTTGGTGATCATCATAATCATCCTAGTCCTATCCTAATAAAATTAGATTTTCTACATTAGTTATTTTTCACCATTTATCTCATTGAAGAGCTAGATATTTTTTTTTAGAGTTTCTTCAAATCATCTTCGATCATGTGACTACTATACATCACGTCTAGAGAATGCCCTAGCATTTTCAAAATTTGAAAAAGAAACTCATCCATGAGATTTTTCAAGCTTTTATAGTTAATTTCCACGTAAAACATGTGAGGTGGATGAAGGAAAATCTACCTTTGCCTTGATTTTCTCCAAATATTTTTGCCTTACCTTGTTATTCATGTCTATGTTATATTTGGTCCCGTACTTGTCCCCACAAAAATAAACTATCTTATCCCCTTTTTAATTTTGGATTTATTTTTGTAACTTGAATAGTATAAAGAGCTCAAAGAGAGCATCTAGAGAACCACATTCTTTTGAAGCATAAGCTTGAGAGTCATCTCCCCTCCTTTGTAAATTCTCCTTAAGCTTCAATCCTCTAAAGCTGTGCTACTACTAGTAGTCCAAGAGCTGATTTTTTGCTAGGGTTTTTCACCTTGAAGGTTTTTCATAGGGTAACTCTATGTATTTTTAATTTCCTTAATTTCTTTTAAATTGAATATTATATTCATTTGGTACAAGCGATTGGGAATAACAATTAGTATCAGAGCTAGGTTCCACACATCACTATTATTTTGTCAAGTGTAGGGAAAAATCATGAGGAACTCTCTATAAAAAATTGAAATTGAAAAGTTTAACGAGTTCAACTATGAATTATGGAAGATCAAGATGGAGGCTCTCCTCATTGAAAAGGACCAACATAGTGCAATTTTGGGAGTAAAATCAAATAAGATGTTCGATGAAGAGTGGGAAAATTTAAAGTTTAAGGTAATAAGTACAATTCATTTATGTCTTTCAGATTTAGTATTGCTTAATTTTTCCAATGTTTCTTCTGCTAAAGATTTATGGGATAAATTGCAAACTTTGTATCAAACAAAGTCCCTAACCAATAAGTTGTTGTTGAAGAAATGATTGTATGATTGTAAAATGGTTGAAGATACTACCATTAAAAAACACCTGAATGTATTTAATACACTAGTCCATCAATTGTAATCTATGGAGGTGAAAATGGATGAGGAAGATCAATGCATCACACTTATCAGCACACTTCTAACTTCATGGGAGACATTTGTGTTGGCTATAAGTAATACATCTACCAAATTTATTTTTTACAATATTGTTGATTAGTTGTTATCTAAGGAAGCAAGAAGGAAAACTCCTACTCCTCCAAATGATATATTATCTATCAAAAATGATGTAAAGCCAAAGTTTGTTAAGAGGCCTCAATTTAAGAATAAGCCTAAAAAATTTATGGAAAAGCCACCTAAATGTTGGAACTATGGTAAAGTTGCTCATATAAAGAAAGATTGTAAAACCCTCTGTAAAAGAGTAAATAGAGAAATGCATCAAAAAGTGATAAAGCCCCTCCTACTCAATAGGGAAATTTGTATGTTATCTCATATTTTGGTAATGTTGATACATATTCACAGTATGTGGACTGAAGTGCATCTCATCACTAAACTCCACATGTTGATTGGTTTAGTGAGTATACATCATTTGATCTTAGAATGGTAAGATTGGATAATGATGGTTTATGCAAAGTTATAAGTTATGGAAAGGTAAAGATTTAGTTTAAAATGGAGTAGTTAAATTAATTTCCAATGTATGTCATGTTCCAAAACTTACTAAAAATCTTTTGTCTATAAGTGAATTGGATGATGCAAGACTAACTGTCATCTTTGGAGGTAGAAAATGTTCAATACCACATGGTTTATCTCTTTTGACTTCTAAAATTAAAATAGGCAAGTTGTATAAATTAGAAGCTAAGACATTAAAGAAGAAATTAAGTGCATTTTTAGTTATTGACTTAAATTCAAGTATTGATTTGTGGCATAAAAGCATAGAACATCTTGGTGAAAAAGGACTTAAGGAACTTTACAAGTAAGGTAAATTTAATCTTTCAGAAGATTCCTTGGATTTCTATCATCATTGTCTACATGGTAAACAAAGGTGTCACAATTTTCAAAGAGGTAATGCTAAATCTCTTGAGATATTAGAACTAATACATAGTGATGTATGTGAACCAGTTAAAGATATTAAAACAAGTTCTCTTGGAGGTGCTATGTATTATGTTTCTTTTATTGATGATTATTCCATAAAGAGCTAGATCTATTTATTAAAACATAAGTTTGAAGTATTTGGACAATTCATAGAATTCAAAGACCTTATTGAGAATTATTTAGGAAAGAAGATTAAAATTCTAAGAACTAACAATGGTAGTGAGTTTTTCTCAAATGAATTTAATGTTTTTTTGTAAAGAACATGGCATTCAAAAGCAAAAGACTATTCTAGGGATCTTTTAAAAAAAATGGAGTAGTAGAGCACTTCAATTGAATATTAATGGAACATGCCAGATGTATGCTTAGTGAATCTGATCTTAACAAGCATTTCTAGGGTGAGGCAGTAATGACTGCATGTTATCTTATCAATAGATCTCCTTCATCAACACTTGGTGGAAAAATTTTAGAAGAAGTTTGGAGTGGTATATCTCTTAATTTAAATTATATGAAGATTTTTGGTTGTGAGGCCTATGTACATATTCCAAAATCTGATAGATCCAAATTAGACTCTAAGTCTATAAAGTATAATTTTCCTAGCTATGGACATGGTGTCAAATCTTATAAGTTGTATAATCCACAAACTAAAAGGGTAATTTATAGTTAAGATGTTATTTTTAAAGAAAAATGTGGATCTATGAAGGAGGAATCTTCTAATATTGAAACTTCTTCAAATGATGTAACTCCTATGTAACTCCTAGCTGAGGGTCATCCTCCCTTAGCTAGGAAAATTTCCCCTAGCAAATAGGATGGTGATAGAATGGTAAACAAGGAGGAATAACATGAAGAGGGAGAAAATACTTTGAGTGACGATGAGCTATCAAGATGTTCAACATGTATAAGAAAATTACCCTCACATCTAGAAGAATATGTCCTATTTATTGAAAATATTGAGCCATCAACTTATGATGAGGCATGTTCATCAATGCAAAATGCAAAGTGGAAATAGGCAATGGATTTTGAAATGTCATCAATTCACAAAAATAAAACTTGGGAATTAGTTGAGCTTTGATCAAAGAGAAAACCCATTGGAAATAAACCGATGCACATAATAAAATCTAGGAATCAATACAAAGCATGACTTGTAATGAAAGGATTTTCTCAGAGAAAGGGGATTGATTATGATGAAATCTTCTCTCCGGTAGTAAAATTAACGTCCATGGGATCAGTTTTTGCTATCACAGATTTTTATACGTTCAACTTGAATAAATGGATGTGAAAATAGCATTCCTCAATGATGATCTTGAGGAAGAAATATATATGCTTCAACCTAAAGGATATGAAATCAAAGGAAAAGACCATATGGTGTGTCGATGATTAAAATCACTATATAGCCTTAACAAGCAGCAAATGTGGAATAAAAAAATTAATGACCACATGATAAATCTTTGCTTCATTACTCATGTTTATGTTATATGTGGTCCCATACCTATCCCCACAAAAATAAACTACCTTATCCACTTTTGAATTTTTGGTTTATTTTTGTAACCCAAATGATATATAAAGAGCTTAAAGGGAGCATCAATAGAACCACATTCTAAGGTTTTTCACCTTGAAGGTTTTCACTAGGGTAAATCTATGTCTTTTTAATTTTTTCAATTTCTTTTAATTGAATATTATATTAGTTTGGTGCAAGAAACTGGTAATAACAACATGAACCCTCCTCCTTTCATATTTAGGCTTAGGATCAACATTAGTAGAGTTTTGATCTAGCTATGTATATGGTATTTGTAATTATTTGATTGATACTTGATTTTGGTATTTATTTGGTCAACAATGCTAACATGGGTTATATTTCTTAGTGAATATCCTAACATTTTATGATACTTACATGGGTTGCATTTCTTAGTAAGTATCATATTGAATTTTGAGGTGATTACATGGATCATCTTTCTTAGTAAGGAGACAAATACTTATACAAGTTACCTTTATCAATAAGTATAATTCATTTAGATTTGGTTTAAACTAGGTTTTGTGGTTTTGATTGAACCTTTTAGATATTTTATTATTTTGATAAATTTTTTAATTATGTCATTGTATTATCTTTAGCATGTTTATATTTTTGGTGCTAAATCTTTGGATGCACCTACACTTATGCATGGTTATCCAACTACCTAATGCCTAATCCAAAAACTCTAAGGATGTAATTGTAGTTTGTTTTTCCTACTTAGTATTAGAACTAATTATTCATGTATTTTTGTGCCTTTCAAGATTTAGTTAGTAGCAAGAAAGAAAAATTAGAAGGAAAAGTTGATGTTTAGAACATTACTATTAATGCTTTTTTAGTTTTAGCTATTAAGTTACCAATTGTATGTTTTTTTCTAAGCTATAATGTTCAACTAGTAATTTTGTATTATGAAACATCCTTTTATTATTTGTAAGGATTTTTACATTTTCTATATGGGATTAGGTCTAACCTTGTTTTACATTTTTTTTGTAGGATTGGAGTTTTTACTTAATTTAATGTAGTTATTTTATTACACTAGAGCCCAATGCATTTTTAATGCTATATTATTCTAAATATTTTTGTATTTATTTGGTTATTTTTATCATATCTTGTTACTTTTATTCTTGGCTTGGGAATTAGAGTATCGAACTCTTATTATTAGTGAAAAGGATAGGTTTTGTACACATGTGACTACTATCATTGTATTATATGTTCTATTTTCTACTCTAATGTTTTCTACCCCTATGTACTTGTTTTATGTATTCCTACTACTTTTCCTAATATACTTTCTTGGTATCCATCATTTTTGTTAAGTTGTCATTTTATTTTATCTAGATTTTTTATTTTTCTGCACATAATATGTTTTTAACCTAAGCCTAGTAAGCAGGGTATTATAAGTTGGTATCAAAGGTGAAGGTTTGACAAGTGTTCGCAGGTTTGTGAAGTTGGGATGTCGCTAAGAGGAGTTTTTGAGATCCCAAACAGGGAAAGGCCTATACAAACCATTAAGGAAGCCATATCAAATTAAAAACTATTCAATAATTTATAGGTTTTCAAGGTGTTTTATTTTAGTGGCTAGATATTAAAGTATATTTTATAAGTAAAGTGGATATAAATACCATTTATATTTGAAAAGGATAATATTCAAATTTTGATGAGTTATTTTGGTTAATAGTAATTTATTGATTTGATTTACTTACTTAGGATGGTGTAAAGTCTTTTCTCATAACATTTGTATGACTAAGAGAAGTATTCAATGTTTTAGTATATGCTACCATATGTTTAACCTATTAACCCTATGGGGATTGGCTTAGGTGGCAAACCATTATGCTAGTCTTCTATAAGAATAGCAAAAAGATTGGGATAAATTTCTAAGTTAACATTTTAATGATTATACAAAATAATTATTTTATAGCTTAATTTAATATGGGAAAAGTATAACAATTGAAAAATCTTTAAGAATATGTATTTTGATAATAATTTAACATGTTTCTTGGAAGCCTTTAGTAATAGCCTAAATAAAGGAAAATACTAAGTTTAATACTTGTACCACTTATTCCTAGGTACAATGTTAGCTACAATAAAGTAAAAAATCAACATAGACTTAGATAGAACTTGGATGTTGATGAGGCATCCAGTGGCATTTTTTATGACTATTGTAATCCTTGGATTTAGGAACTGTTTCATGTGCCATGTGTTAGTAGTCTAACATGTTCTATTATGGTTGTTATCTCCCAGGTTTATTGCCCTACCTATTGTATCATACTTTTGGTTTGTGTATGTGTCTCAAGCTCCTTAGGATGCTTTCAACCTTGTTTGAGCATCCTAAGATCCTTCTGATATTTTCCTTTGGATTCCAAGTTTCATCTAGGATTGACCTTGGTTTCCTTGTTAGGGAGGATGCATTGACTCTTCTACATTAGTGTCCCTACATCAATGCATCCCCTAGTTATTTAAGTTTGGGCCCAAGTGTCAAAAATATGATTCAATTCACTAAGGTTGCTTTAACATACCTCTATGGATTCTTGGACATTAATGAACCTCCACCATTATATTGCAAAACTATAAATACTTGGGATAAGCTCTCATACACATCTTATGCATACCTTTAATTTCATTTAAACTTTTGGTATCTAGTTTATATGAAGAATTCTTCCTCCCTTGGGTAAGTTGATTTTCTTTCTTATTTATATATGTATTTTAAGTTGTGGCTTTTACAAGTGTGACTAGGCTCTATTAAAATGCTACCTAACTTATATAGCCCAAAACCATTTGATCAATGTTGAGTCTAATGTTTATGTAGGGAATAAAGCTCATGGCTTTTTCTTAAGTTACCATTGATTTTCTAAACATTTAAACAATAAAAATATTTATTTAATTTTTGTTTGATTAAGATACAAGGATTTTTTCCTTATCTAAGAAGGCCATAATTATATGGTATGGTGTTGAGTCATCGAGATGTGACTAAGAGCAATTATCTTGCATTTCATATGTGGTGTTACACCTATCTCTAAAAGGGATTGTGACACAAGCATTTCACCTATCCCCATGAGGGATTACAATGTGTTTATGTTTATTATCAGTTTACTCTTATATTTATAAAATACCTAAAAATTATAAAACATAAAAGTATAAATATTTTCTTTATTTCCCATTGTGGAAACATGGCATTTTCCTTGTTTCATATGTATTATAATTTCTTTTATATTTATTAAATAAAATGATATACATGAGTATTCTTATCAATCCATTCAATATCATCTTTGAAGCTTACCACCAAATTACACTACATTATGTATGATAAATATCATTAGTCAAAACTAATGAAACTCCTATTATTAGTGCCATTGACAAGGAAGGCATTGGTAAATTACCTTGAAATACTTGTACATTCATAATTTTTCTTTTTTAAAGTTGATTTTTTAGGAAATAGAAATTTTAATAATCCATAGCTGAAATGAACAATGAAAATAGATTGAAGAAAAAATATCAATTGGTCCAAATCACTTGCATAAATATGATAAATGAAGTAGCATCTCTTATCGTGATGAAATTTCATCAAGACAAACTAGGACAATGGCATGATGGACATTGAAAATTAAGCAAAGAACCTAGAGAAGCTTTACCTATTTCCTTCAAGAAGGCTTTTTCCAATTCAAGATTAATCAATGATTTGACATATTACAAACCATTTTCACCTTAAAAATTAGGAAGTTTTTCACATGAGAAGTAAGAGCCTATTAATATGATTGAAAATTAGGAATATGAGTGCATACATGCTAGTAAGTAGGCATGACCTTCTCCTAGATACTTCCATATCTACAACATGAATGATTCTAGGAGAAGGAGGTTATTGTATCTTTATCCATGGGCTTGGGCTATACTTGTGAGGTGTTGAAGCAATGAATCATCTCACATTTGTCTTACCTTCATTTGAATGGAGGTCTTAATAGCTTGGATAAGCCATTATTATCATGGACCTACAAGGATCAAACTCATGAAGTGGTTTACATCTCAAATGAAAGTATTGAGAAGAGAAAAATTAAAAAGATTGATATGGCTAACATTCACATAATTAGTTGGTAGTCAAATGATGATTTGCAACCTCATGTTCAAATAATTTTCGTCTCTTGTAAGTTATAAGGATTAAATAGTGAGTGGCAGAAACTCCATCTTTTACCTTACACACTCATTAATCATGCTAAAACATGGTATTAAGCTCATCCAGTCAAATCCTTTTCTTCTTGGGTAGACATGTTAAAACCTTTCAATGTCTACTTCTAATCGTATGTCCACGTTACAAACCTTAGAAAGAAGATATAAGGATGGAAGTACGATATTAATGTATCATTAGATGTGGCCATCAAATGGTATAATTTCATGCTTAATCAATGTTTAAATCATGGGTTTAGCAAATGTAACTAATTAATGCTCCTAGTAGCACTATAGCTACAAACTTATGAGATAATAGATATGTATATCATGGATGATCTCTACCAGAGGTCAGTGGCTTAAATTGTAGTTATGTTAAATTCTATGGCTAAATTAGAACGATAATGATATAAGCATGTTAACATAAATCCCTAATGTCAAAAGAATGTAAAGAATGTTGAACATAATATTGAACCTTTTGATGCTATTGAAGTTCTTTTTTAATAAGGGATGAAAATGAAATAGATTTTAGAAAATCTTATCACTGTTGTTGATAAGGTGTATCATGTGCTAAATTAAAATATGGTATCATGTTTCAAGGATTTGGAAAATAAAGTTATTAAAGTTTCTATGAAGGAAGTTACACCATAGGGCAAGTGTGACCAAAGTAAATCAAAGTGTAAGAGGTCTCACCATGATTAAATTTCTTATCCTCATGGTACATTTTTTCAGCCACAATTGCAACAAGAGATGGAACCTAATTCTTGGAACTTGAAACCTTGGAATGATCCCTTTACATCGTAATAATATTCCTCATGCTATCCTTCTTCCTACCATGAAACTTAGTAGGCCATGAAACAAATACCTCATGCAATGCTTCATCAATATTAGCCATATCCACCATAAGTATCTCAGTAGTCATAGAGCTAGAAATGTTCATCATGATCCTCTATACCATTATAGAGTTAATTTTAAATTAGCCACAATGGAAAATTTCTAGTTTCTTAATGTGAGGTATTATCCTCATTTTATATCATCATACAATATTGGGTAGCATCATAGTAATCATGTTTCTTTCATTACTAGAAATTCATTACCTCATAGATGAAAGTATTTTTATAAAAGAAAGAAGAACATAATTGTTTGTGAGGAATAAAGCTCATTCCCTTTCTTATCATTATCTTCAAAGAAATAGAACCAAGAAGAGTATGCTTCTAAAGAATAGGTTGAACACTTAGGTTGTTATGAAACATCTCAATTACTTGCTTAGCCATTTTCTGATGTTAATAAAAAAAAGGCTATTAGGTATTAGTCTTGAACTCAATTGTGGGGGAAGTAACCTTCATGTAATGGTTTTAGTGGTAGAGTTTTGTTTATTTTTTTTATATTTTTGTGCACATACTTTTTCAAACTAATGATATATTATTCCATAATTTTATTATTCTTTGAAATTATGTGATTTTGTGTGCATGTTTTTTTTAACTTATAGATCTATTAATTTTAGGTTTTTATTTCTTCAATATGATTTTTTATGTGTGTCTACTTTTGATATTAGAAATTAATCAATTTTGATTTCATATTATTCTAAGTGTGTTTTATGTATAATTGCAAAATCTATTAACATGATTTTTGAATGCTTACTTGATAAGTGAAAGGTTGATGGGTGAGTTAGAAATGTGATGATGATGTGAGAGTATTAAATGGGTTCAAAGTGAATCCTTGATCGATGGAATTCCTGGTCAATGAAGTTCATCCATACACTTTTCCTCTATTCATTACTAGTAAACTTGGCTCAAGTTTAGTGAGGAGCTAGGACTGACACCATGAGTTATTAAAGCTACTACTAGTGAAACCATGGATAGGTAATGAGTCCATATCTTGTGGTATGAGCTCCAAAATCTTAGAAGTGTGCTTAGTCACTAGTAAGGAAAGGGCATGTCATTAAGGATCCTTATGACTACCAAATGGGTTTGATCGATTTGATTGGATCAAGATGCATGTGGTTATCATACTTAATCATCTTGCTTAAAAGAGATTCCTTATCTTATGAACCTATCATGCCATGTGGTGAGGAATCAACTCTCATGATCATGTAAGTCAAAGACTCTAGGTGATGATCTAATACTTTAATCATTCTTATAGTTCTCATGCATCATTTGAAATCCCTCTAAAAGTGATGAAAAAATGAAAAATAAAATGATAAAATAAATTAAATAAAAAAAGAGTATAAAATAATAAAATAAAGGAAAATATGAAAAAAAGAAAAGAAAAGAAAAGAATACTAAAAATCAATTAAATAAGAAGAGGTAATGGGAGGAGCGATGTTATTTCAAGCTCTTTAGTCCACGTAAATTGGTATTTCTATGATTATGAATTGATAATTATTGAAGCAAGATCAAAATGAGTAGTTGGGCCAATAATCATGTAAAATATATCTCATGTTCAACATGTTTCCTAGATCACTTAACCCAAAAATGTAATAGTTCAAGACAAGCTCTTGCTCATCTCTACTTATGGTCATGAATTCTTAGAAGTCTTTTACTTAGTGAACATTGGTAATGTTAAATGCTACTTCCACCCAAATATTGAATCAATTTCTTTCTAAGGGTCAAGATCATAATCCATGATCCAAATCATGATCATACCTATCATGAGAATCTAATTACTTGGTCATGACATTGTTATCATTATTGGGATCAGGACCAGTTAACGCAACTAGAGGGATCAATGAGAGGTTTCCAAAAAATTCAAATTCAAAAAACTTGATGTGTATGTGTGCATGGATGAAGGAAATTCAAACTAGAATCTTGACTTCTAAATGATCTATAATACATTGTCTTGGTTTAGTTTCATCAATGGTTAGACCATGAAATAATCAAGGCTAGATGACACTAGTAGTGGTAGATGTGACCTTGCACTCAAAAAGGGACCTTGGAGATCTATCTTTGCTATGTGAAAAATTAGTGGTGAAGGATCATAGTGTTGGATCTCTCATGGGGTGTAGGATGTTCTCACATGCTAACATAAGCTAATTGAATAGTTGGCCAGGGATCTAATGATGTTGCATTCTCAACTTCTTTCTATTATTCATCATTCATTCTCCATCTCTTACATTTCATTCTAGTCCATTTTTGTATGTGATTTGAAGTTAATTAGGCAAAGTAGAGGATGAAATTTGGCCATTAAAGAGGATGAAATTATGTTTGATGTTGATGTCTCACTAGATGTTGGAAATCCATGGATGTCACATCAATAGGTTTCATAAGAATAAGATAGCTAGGTGCTTGTTATGAAAAGGATCCACTTGTGAATCCTTGATGGCATGGAACTATATGTGAGTAAGCTTAGTCTTATTACCTAGTGATGGAAGCATTTTCATGGTATAAAGCACTTGATTGATCTTCCACTTATGTGAGTATTATTTTATGAGCTTCACGATTTGATCATAACAATCCCTTTTCACCTTACCTTGCTTGTGCTTATTTGTTTGACCTTGGGATATACTATTTATATACTATTTTTATAACCCCTATATTCTAGTTCATTGATCATGGAAATGAGAAAATTTGACATTATGATTCAAATTCCATAAGTTTGGATGTCATCCAAGATAAGATTTTAATGTTTTGGACTTCTTGTTACTTTTGTGGCTAGTTTGATTTGATACTTAATATTTTAGTAAGTTTGATTTTTGCCAAAGATTAGATTCTTATAATTATCTTGTGTATTTGTTCTTATTATTATTTCCATTAACATTTTTTATGTGGTTTAATCTAGATGTCTTGTAACTTAGTCATGGAGGAAAGACACCAGTTTGAGTATGTACTTTAAAATTTTGATGGCCATTTAAAATATTTCCATCTTGTTTTTACTTACTCATGAATACCTTTATTTCATAGTTGTAATTATGTTTCTCTTGTGGTCCTAAGGATTATACCTTTCATTGTTCATATAGCCATTTTTTGCAATGATAATATAATGCCTTAGGGATCTTACTTGATTTTTATCATTTTCATATCTCATCATGTTTAGCTTATTATGATTGAAATTTTGTAGATCTACTTGGAAGGAGATGGATTCTTGGGATACATCCAAGTTAGGATTAACTCAGAGCATTGACTTTACATGACCTTCATGACCCCTTGAGGAACATTTTGTTATACCATGATGTCATTTGGTCTAAAGAATGTGAGCATAACCTATCAATGTGCTATGACCTATATATTTAATGATTACATGCTAGGGTTACTTAACGATTACATGGATGACATAGTGGTCAAATCAAAAGTGACCAATGATCATGCACATAACCTTGACTTAGTGCTTAAACAATTCCTCAAATATGAACTTAGACTCAATCCTAAGAAGTGTTTATTTAGCATTAAAACTGGTAAGATGCTTGGCTTTATAGCATCTGAAGTAGGGATATGTGTTGATCCTGATAAGGTTAAGGCTATAAACAACTTGGTAGCACCTACTAAGCTTGAGGAGCTTTAGAACAAAGTCTATTGCTATTTATTTATAGGTTCATCTCAAGAGTTATGGATAATCTACAATCCATGCAACACTTACTTAAGAAAGGAGTTCACTATGAGTAGACTACCTAATGCCAAGAAGCCATTGATAACATTAAGTAAGAGTTGGCCCAACTAGCCATGGTGTATACCACAAAAGGATAAACCTTTTTACATCTACCTTACTATCTCTAACATGTCCATTGCCTCTCTACTTTATAAAAAATGAGATGATGGATTAGAGCTACTTGTATACTACTTGATCCATGTGTTAATAGCTTATGAGACCTAATACATAGAGGTTGAGAGGTATTGTCTAGCCTTAGTCTTGTCCTTGATCAATCCTTAAAACATCAACAAAGAGGAACCAATCCTTAAAACATCAACAAATAGGAACCAATGAAACATCAAAAAGAAAATTCATGTTGCAACACATGATCAAAACCATTGTAATTTGATGTAAAATAATGGCACATACAATTGCCTTATTTTTCTTAGCATCTGGCATTGTAACCTTCACCACTGAACTTAAGGTAGAATCTCATTGTTAAATGTGAAGTTTGCAATTCATAGGTTGTAATCTCACACATTTGACCTTATGGAGGCTAAAAAATTCTTCATAATCTTTGATTGCCTCACTTTTAAAGTGTTAAAATTTGTATTATGCATGTACCTAGGCATGGGAAGGCTAAAAATGTCTTCAGAACCATAAAATTTGAGGTTTTCATAGTTTTTATGCTAGCCATAGTAGTTTATACACTAGAACGACCTACAACCAGCATATAAATTGTTGGGCTTTAATTTTTATGTGAAAGCCAATGTACACATATGTGGAAGCTAGCATGTTTACGCTGAAGCCAACATATTTATGATGAGCTTCATTTATCATACTTGAAAAATTTGATAACTATGCTGGGGTTGGATGGCCTATAGTATCAAAAATTTGTAGCAACCAATCATACACTAAGAGGTTTATATAAATCAAGCTTGACCACTTCAAAAGAACTTTTGATAAATCTACATTTAGGCTAAACCAAAGACTTTCAGAGTAGTGTAGATCAAACAAAAGTCTAGCAACCATTCTACCACCAACAACATAGATCTAATGCATAAAGACCAATAAAGAAGCTTCAAAGATAAGACTTGAAATTACTAGAGAGCAGAGTTGACTATACGACACACTCTATAGGCTTTAATTGGGCTTCAAGCATCTTCCATACAACTCTATGTGCATTTTAAGTACATAAACTTGTACTCCTTCAAACTTTGTTTTTGCAAAGAATTTTATTATTCTAATAAAAATTGCAGTTCATTTATTTAGTGCAAGTTTATTTTTTCTGTTTCTCTTAAATTAGATCTGCATCCACATTTAAATTTATTTACACATTTTTTATGAATCCTAAGTCCCTAGGTGATTACAAAAATCATCCAAGGCACTTCAGATCCCTTTCTTGAGGCCTATGGAATCTGAGGTTAAACTATTTCGCTAGAAATCTTTAGTTTTTAAGCACTAAATTTTTCTAATGTTATAATCCTTGTATTATGAGAGAGGTAAGAGGGTTTTATTAATTAATTGTCTTTTCTTGGGGGTGATTTACTTTTATTGTTCATTATATTTATTTTCTTTGAGAAAGAATAAAGTTTTTTTTCCATTTCTTGTTAAATTAAGAATTATGGTAAATCTTTGCACTTAGGCAATCCTAGATTGTGGAATAGAAGGGAGCTCCTCATCATATTATTATCAAAGTAAAGTTATTAAAGATGATTTAATTCAAGTGCATAATTCTCATATTAAATACAAATAATTACTTTTATATTTTAATTCTATGTTTAATTTTAATTACTTTTAATTTCTATACTCTTTAGGGTTTTAATAAATTCTTTGATAATAAATTTGATAAATTAATTAAAGTATTGGAAAATAATTATGAATTTTGATATTAATTTGTTTGAAATAGCTAGGTTTTGGATATCTTAAACTCACTCCTATTAAATTTTGAGTAATCTTTGCTTGTTTACCTTTGAATACTCTTAATATTTCACATCTTCTTATAGATCTTTATGAATTTTCTCTTTTAAAATCATTTTTATCATGGCATCAAAGAGGAAAATAGTTTAACCTTTAGCCAAGAACATAGAAGACATGAAAATTTCTTTTAAGCACATTATTGAAAAACTTAAAAATTTGGAAGAGAACAAAAAGCATGCTACTTCATCAAAGGAATCTATACAAGTGAACTTAAGAGAATCTTTATGAAGGACATCTTCAAGATATTTAACCATGACTCCTCTTGAAGATGACATGCCTTTTGAGAATGAAGACATTAAAAAGAATGAGGAACATGATGAAGTTTTTCCTCCATGCTCAAAGTATTAAGATTAAGTATCAAGGGTTTATTTTTACAAGGAAGAAAAAGAAGGAACTATTTTTAAAGCCTCAAGAAAATCTAAGTGCTAGAATTGAGATTACTATTGCTAGAACATTCAAAAATGATTCTAAATTTTCTCATGTTAAATTTAAAACCTTTAATGAAATAGAAAATATAGAATCTTAACTTTCTTGGATCAAGATGTTGAATAAAGATTTTTAAGCTAAAGATGTTAAAAGTTAACAAAAGATGTCCTATGCTGAAATAAAGCTTGAAGCTATGGTACAAGTATGAATAGAAAAATGAGAGTCATGCTTATGTGCTAAGCAATGGTAATCCTATTAAATATTGGTCTCTTATGAAATTTATTCTTAAGAAAAGATTACAAAGTCTCATATGAAATAAGTATTTTAAAAACTAAAATATATGAAATAAGGTTATAAAAATGTAAATAAATGTTACATGGATTTTTGAAAAGCTTTTTGATAAGAAAAAGTCCATTAGGATGAGTATGAACAAGCTTCAAACTTTTAAGGTGGATTAAAGAAGGAATTACAACAATAGCTTATCTTCTATAAACCTTAAACCTTGTATGAGACTCTTGATTTGGCTCTCGAAGCTGAGAAGAAACTTCATGGCTACAAAAAAGATGCGAAGGCTTATCAAGAAAAAGACTTTAAGGCTTCTATAGAAGATAAAGAAGTAAAGAAGAAGAGTAATTCTAAAGATGACTTACATGAGAAGAGAAGAATAAGAAAGGTCAAGATTCCTATAAAAATAATTCCAAAAATAAAAATAATCAAGGAAATGACAATGCTTCTAAGATTTAATGATTTAATTATGAAGAATGAGAACATAACCAATGGGAATACAAGAAACTTAGAGCTTCCATGGATAAGAAACTTGAAACTTTGAAGAAAGAAAAGTCTTCAAATTAAGGTAATTTTGGTGTCTCTTTTATTGAATATGTTACTAAAATTAATTCATTTATGGAAAATTTCAATACTAATGCAAATCCTTTAAGGAAAATTCTCTTTAGAATTAGGACTGGGTGTCTCTCTAATGGTCAATGGATTCACATATTGATAGATGGTAATGCATAGAAAAATGCTATTTCTTTTAAGGTTGATGATATACTTGGCTTTAAAAATATATCTTAAGCTGTATAGAGTATATTGGCTATCTAAAGATTATTTTTAGGAATTAAAAAAATGTGTATTTTATCTTTTAATATTGGTTCTTTTAGAAATCAAGTGCAATATGACATTCTTCAAATATATAGTCTTGGAATTATGATAACAAGGCTACGTTTGATGGAGCAAGGAATACTTGGTTAGTTCCTAGGAGTGATAAAATATACTAATTGATTGTTATGACATTGTAGCCATATAAATACAATGTGCCTAATAATGCTTCTTTGATTTTACTTAGTAAGAAAAAATATCTAAAAGCTCATGAAGAAAATGGATATGATTTTTTTATTTTTTATCCTATCACAAAATGTGAAGAGGAGCCACAAAATAAAATTCTAGTAATAATGCAACCTTTAGCACAAGAGTTTGTTAATTATTTAAGGAAAAGTTAGAAGGGCTTCTACCAATAATATCTATTTAGCACCACATTAATTTTGTGCCTAGAGAAACCATTCCAAATGAGATAGCTTATCATATGACTCCATATTATAGGAAGGACTTGCATAAAAAAAGTAACTAAAATTCTCTTCAATGATTTTCTTAAGAATTCAATTTCTCTATATGTTGTTCTAGCCATTCTTGTTTCCAAAAAGGATACTAATAAAATGAGAGTGTGCATTGATTCTAGGGCTATTAATAGAATTAATACTAGCTTAGTTATATATATTTATAATATATATCTATAAATTGGCCGATAGAATCTTATAAGATTACAAGTAAGAAGTTCTTTGAGTAAAAAATTTCATGACTTCTAGACAAAGAACAAGATTTAAAAACCCAAATTTTCATGCCTTCTGGACGAAGAACAAGAGTTCTGTACCTTATTTTTCCTAAGGATGGGTTTTCTGAAAAAATAAATTCCATGAATTAGTGTATGCTCTCACTATCAGCCGAATTTATGCTCAACAATCTCCCACATCAACAAATTCGGCCGAGGGTGAGAGCATACACTAATTCATGGAATTTATTTTTTCAGAAAAACCATCCTTAGGAAAAATAAGGTACAGAACTCTTGTTCTTCGTCCAGAAGGCATGAAAATTTGGGTTTTTAAATCTTGTTCTTTGTCTAGAAGTCATGAAATTTTTTACTCAAAGAACTTTTTACTTGTAATCTTATAAGATTCTATCGGCCAATTTATAGATATATATTATAAATATATATAACTAAGCTAGTGATCGCCAGTCGTCTTCTGCTGCAGCGATGATTTAAACATAACAAATAGAAATATTATAAGACCATGGAATGCTTTATTGAATGATCATAAACATGTTGTAATACAGCAGAAATGATCAATGTACAAACTTGCATAATTGAAAATGTATAGTTACAAATGATCTGACATTCAAAATGGTAAAAATTAGTTGACAGAAAAGAATGAGATCATTCTTCATTAGATTTAATGCATTGCTCTTCATCCAATCTACTTTGAAGGTGCGAAGCCTTAAATATCTTGATATATCTTTCTTTGGAGATCGGAGGGAATATCTTCAAACTGTCAATACTCCTCACTCGAGATAGTGCCACAAATGTAAGACCTGTTGTTTCTCTGCTACCAACATCTATACATGCTTTCTCCAATGTCATTCCCTGTGACTTATGTATCGTTAAAGCCCATGCTAATCTAAGTGATAGTTGGTGAGATCCTCCACGTATGATTCGTAGAATGGGTACTTGTCGAGGATGTTCATTATCATATGGTACTCCAATATAGGAGTCAAACTCAATGATGACATACGATGGCAACTGTGGAGGTTGACAGTGTGGACTATATATTATTTTCTTAATGACTCCACATGCACCATTAACCAATTTTGCTTCTAGCCATAGATTAACAGTGAGCATAACCCTTGCATCCTCACAAATGAACACTACTCGGTCCAATTCTCCTTATGAATCATCCCAAAATTTCACACCATTTGTCCTTCTATCTACTATGCACCGTGCAACTGGCTTCTGCATTTTGAGAAATATTTTTTCATTATGCATATGCACTTTATCCTTTGTATCAAACAAATGCACAGAATCCTCAAATCCATCTCGCCCATCCAATGTTGATGGAAGTTACATTCTCAGGCTCAAAAATTCATAATCCTCATCACTCATCTTTCCTTCTTGTATATTCATCAAAACTTTTCTAAATATTTGTTGTTGCAAATCATCACCCCTTTGTCAATACACAGCATCCAAGATTACAAATCTATTGAATGCCAACCACAAATTCTTCACATGCATCTGAGATGATAAGTATGGTATAACATCTTTAACAGGTGGAAGCTGTGCAAGATCTCCAATGAGTATCATAGATTTACCACCAAAGTTATCCAAACGATTATCTGGAAATATTTCCTTAAGCCTTCGGTCAATACTGCTAAGCAATTTGCCACCTATGAAACTCATTTCATCTATAATAATATACTTCAAGTATTTGTATTTATTTTGCAATGATGACAAAGTTGATGCAGCCAATGGTTTGTAATCTTTGATTCCAATCTTCAACGCAGAATGTACTGTAGTTGCATTAATATTATACGCTGCAGCACTAGTAGGGGCGAGCACCAATAAGTTATTCTTTCCAGATGAGCAAGTTCAACTAAATTCTTTAGCAATCATATCAATGAGATACGATTTTCCTGTGCTTGCTATACCTTGAATAATCATCAACAGAGGAGAAACTTCATCCATTTTGAATTGTTGCATATATAGATGGCCAGTGATAATCTTGTAGCATTTCTTCTGTTGAACTCCTAGAGAAGATATGTCCACCTGATTGTCGTTATTTCCTGAATGTGTTATTATACCATGTGATCTATGACCATGGACAAAAGATGTAGCAATCTTTGCAACATCTTCTCCTGGATAGCTGGCTGACCATTCATTCTGTCTATCTCGATCTCTTAATCCAAGCATTTCAAGTTCACTTCGTTGAAAATGAGCTGATGCAAGCAGATGTCGATTTAGTACTTCAAAATCATATTCAACACCATCCTGTCTTTCCGGAATAATATCTGTATACTGCCTCTCTTCCTCGCAAGCACGTTCAAACTCTTCATCGAATGTCTCCTCTTCCAATTCATAGATGTGTCGAACTGAAATCCATTTTCGTTCAATTTCTTCATCATTTCTTCCCAGATCATGTTTAAAATCTCTAAAAGGATAGTGTAGTAGCAGCTGTGCCCAACAGTAATCTATCCATTTCTCCTCTCCTACTCTTGGAGCTACTCTAAATTTTGGAAATGTTCTTACAACAACTGGTCATAGTCGAGGCTTCCACACTGGTAGCTCTCTCTTCTTTGAGATAAAGGTAAAATATTTCGTAGCATTCAACAATGAAACTCCTTCCATTTCTAGTGGTCTCTTTTGATATGCATTGATAAGGGTTGTATATGGTTCTGGTTCCTCATCTCCATTTACATCTGGTATAACTCTTTTATACATATCTCTAGACACATTTATAGTATCAAATTGTCGACTGCATTCAACTAATAGAAGTTCATATAGCATATGACAAACCTCCATGGCACCTATGTCTCTATCAGCTGCAACATCCATCATGAGTCTTTTTTATGTAGTCAATGCATTTTCTTCAGGGTTTTGAGATTCGGCAATACAAAGTAATAAATCATGAAAGCATCTTGACTTCTTTTCAGATTTTGCTGCATATTTTGCAATATATTTAATAACAACATATTTGTCAAGGACAGGTTGAAATTCTGTGTTTACTCTCCATGTTTGAAGGATCATCCTATTATGAACATTCAACCTTGGATCATTTCGACGTGGTTCATATCTAACATGATTTTTGTTTTTTAGATCTTGAAAGAGATCTGATTGAGCTCGCAATGGCCATGGAACATTATACCTAAGGTAATAAATTAAAGTTATAAAATTATTTTCTTAGATCCCATACATTCATGATGCAAATAAGAATCTAGGTATTCAGAGAAATATAATTGTAACTACAAACTTGCATATGATTTCAGATTCTTAAACATGCTCCTCTCTTCCATTGTGTGTGTCACTGAACTGAATTTAAGAGCTCATCATAATCAATGTCAAGATCCATGAATTGCAGCTGTTGACTTTGAATTTTGCATGGATGCCTGGGATTATTAACACGTTGCAACTACAAATGAAATATTTGTATAATTTTTATAATGATTCTTTCAAATAACATAAACAATTTTCTAACATTTAAAATAAATATATAGAAATTCCAAACAACTTACATGATTGGATATTCCATCTTGATTGAATCTACTATTCCATGCATTTGTTATTGCATCAAAAACTCTCTTGTCTTTCTAACTGCTTCTGGGTCATTCCAATCAAGTTCATCTATGTTTGAGGCTCCCTTGATCCAAAGAAAGCCATGGACATGTGGTGATCCCCTATGTTGCCATTCATATCTTGTCCAGTAATCAACCACATCAAATTCTTGAAATAAAATCATTTCTCGAAATGCCTTATGTTGAGGATGCATAAACTCAGCAACTATATGTGGGTTCTCAATAATATTTTTCATTTTCCACTCTCTTATCTCAGAAACATTTTGTGGGGGTTCTGTAGGCATTACCTTATGTAGATCTAGCCAATAAAGATCTACTACACTCAGAGTAAAAAAAACAGTTGGTGCACCCAACTCATTTATCAAATCAAACAACTACGCTTTGCATTTTCTCCAGTATGAAGGCGTTCCTCATATCGTTGTTGCAAATCTCATCAAATTATCAACAAAACTATCTGATGGTGCATTTTGTAGTCCTTCACGTAATTCTTGGATTATCAATGGTGCTTCTATAATATTTTTTTTTGAAGAATACCGATGTTGATTTCAGTGCACGATGTCTCGTTATCATGTTATAAATGTGATACCTGAAAAAAATGAAAATAAAATTCCTATGTAATTAGTTCATAAGATGTCAAAAACATGAATTCTATTTAGCAATGTAAATGTAATTAATTTCTGATACCTGAATCTTTTATGACATCCAAATCTGCCATCCTTATATTGAAGTAGATGTCTAGCATATTCATGTAACATGACATCCTTGGACCTTCTTGTAAGGAAGTCACATTTTCCACGTGGAAACAACGTTAGAAATGACATTGGAAGCATTCCAACTATGTTGAAATCATTGATGGATGACTCTGAAAGTGTTGGCCATTGTGCGTAATCTAAACTTTCAACAGTTGGATTTTCTAACCAAGCTCTTACCAGATCAAGTTCTTTCCCTAAAAGAACTGGACGCGATGCTACTGATGATGTGTGTCTAATAATATTTTCCTCCTTTAAATCAACCAAAGGACCATCAACCTATAATCTCATCTCACCATCCTCCTCAGACAATCTAATATAATGAATCCTTTCAAAAACATTAACATCTCCTGTATCACTGACATCATCCAAAGCATGCTCATCTATTTCTACATCCTGATAGAATGGATCATTCTGTTTCTTATACAATAAGGCAGCATACACACACTTTTTATTTACAACAAAGTTATAGGTTTTTCTAATTTGATCAACCCATCTTAGTATCAGCATTGGAATTTCATGAATCCTCAAATGTAGCCTAGTTGCAATTTCAGATACATCTTGCATAAAACTGATGGTACCTTTATATTGTAATTGACCTCCAATAGCATGCGTAACTTGTAAAATAGGATTAATTCGTGATATAAGCATTTCTTCAACTTCTGATAGTTCTGATAAGATTATTGGCTGGGGTTCTGGATCTATATCATTATCAGTAGAAAAATGCTTAATCTCTTCACTATCATGATTCAAGATCCCAATTACTTTTTCATTTGCACACCTTGCACATGTTGGACCAAATCTTTGTACAGGTTTCATTAACATACTCAAAAAAATTTCATTGCAAATACCAGATGATCGAGGAATACTAAACTTATCAACCTCGCTTGAAAATCTTGTTATTGCATGCATGATTTCTGTATTTGACTTATGAAGATTTGGATAAGATACCTGATTGTTCGTATGTTCAGAAGGTATTTGTTGATGTTCCATTTGCAATCTTGGTTGACCTTGTTCCTAACCAAGTCTTGCAACTAAATCTAACATTTCTGCCACTTCTACTTGTCTTTTTTGTTGTCTAAAATGTTCTTGTCTTTCATGCCCTTGTGCATGTCTTCGTTCTATAGTAACAATCTCTATAGGATTTATAAGTAATTCATCTTCAACCATCAAATCACCATGACCTCGTCCACGACCACGACCACGACCACGTCCACAACCATGTCCTATATCTGAAATAACTTCTTGATGCAATCGAGGCTGATGAACATTTTCATCATTAGGAATGACTGCAAAGTGATTTTCATGTTCATCTATGCATTCTCGTCCTTGTCCACATCCACGTCCACAACCTCTTCCTCGTCCTTGTCTGTGAGCCCTTCCATTTTGTGAAATATTATTATACAAAGTGACCTAATATGTTTAGCTTTATTAAATTAGACATTAAATGAATTTCATCCAAAATAAAATAAAATTTCATCTACAAACCTCACTTCCTTCCACCTGTTGTTGCTGCATTTCTGCTCGACGCGTTCTTTGACGTAAGCGATGTTGTTTCATTCTTTGCAACTCCAAAGGATCTCCTTGTTCCCGAGCTTCTCTTCTTCGATCTCTGAGATGTTGTTGTCTTGCTCGATTTAACTCATGCACTCTATCACCTACAGGATCTGTATTCATAGAAATGAGAATCCTTATATAGTATTATGGGTTGTATTAAATTTTAAATAAAACCCAAATCTAAAAATAAAAAATTAGTTATTTTTTTAAAAAAACCCAAGGCACCCAATATGTTTTTAAAAATAACCCAAACCTAAAAATAAAAATTAGTTATTTTTTTAAAAAAACCTTATATAGTAGTATGGGTTGTATTAAATTTAAAATAAAACCCAAATCTAAAAATAAAAAATTAGTTATTTTTTTAAAAAAACCCAAGGCACCCAATATGTTTTTAAAAATAACCCAAATCTTAAAATAAAAATTAGTTATTTTTTTAAAAAAACCTTATATAGTATTATGGGTTGTATTAAATTTAAAATAAAACCCAAATCTAAAAATAAAAAATTAGTTATTTTTTTAAAAAAACCC